>JAOWAW010127915.1:1460-11791 GCA_028565695.1 Nicola tetela
GTAAAGTAAAAACTAAGCACTATAAATAATACTGTAATGACTAGCAGACTTCAGCAGCCCTTTGCATGATGGTATGGTTATAGGCATGTCCAGTGTTCTAGCTGATGGTATTCAATTACATATGCATAGTAGGTGAGAATTCATGTGGATATATTTATTTAACAGCTTTCATCATCTGTAAGTCTAAAAAAGGTTAAAATCTCATTACTAGTAGTTTGGACAATGATGTTCAGCAAGTTACTCACTTCTGCAAGGTAGGAGATTCCACTAGAGGTTCCTTCTGCAAACCCTCACTTCTTGTGTGGCCATTAACCTCCTGATTGCTGCCATCATCCCAGCAGCCACAATCTCCCTGACAATCATCATCTCCGTAGCAACTACCACGTGGGTTGTGAAATTCATCTGACAGAACGATGTGGAAATAACCAATTAAAAGTTCGCCCAAAAATGAAATATTTCGTTATCCCCTGTCAAGAAAGCCTTTTTGTCAACGTTCTATTGCTGACATGTTACAGGCTCTATGACAAATCTCTGGTTATTTGCCAGTATAGACCCCCTTAGAAAGTACAATACTTTAGAAATATGTTGACAATTTCTGCTGCTGCTGCTGCCGCTGATATGCCATCAGGCATGCATCAGTATTGTCTGTGCATAAGTATGCCACTTCAAATAAAAACACTTTCTGATCATAAGAGAGTGTATCCTGGGAACAAAAAATAGAACTGTCACCATAGACTGAGGCATATACTGTATATAGAAATTGATGCCATTTGTTGAAAAACACTTGCTGTCGACCAGAAATGTATTTATCCTGCTGACCATGTACACAATGCTTTAGCACTGGAATACCCAGGAGCCAAGCACTTCATATTGCATGCATGCATGTATATAGTAACACATTTTTATAATCAGCATCATATATGGCATACTGCCTATTGTGACTCTGCCACTTTAAATCCTCATTTTTTGTTGCAATGTGCTCTTTTGTATATATGGTGATGCGGCTAATTGTGTTACAATTGGCATGAGTCAACAAACAGTTTGCTTTGTGATGTATGCATAGAACAGCTCAAGACAAAAACGGATCAAATTGCAGACTCTATCAAAGCAACAAAGCCTTGCTTCAAATATTACCTTGCACCTGGCCACATGCAGGTGTGCTGTCTGACAGAGCAATTGCTGACTTGTCAGCACCGCCTGATGTTACCAATAACGGTTTCTCCTGATCCCCACTTGCGATCTGTTCAGAACCTAAGGCAGGTTTAAAAAAAATAGATGTGATTTTGTTGATGTGCATATATAACGTCAGATATTCCAGGCTTCATTCTGCTAGGCAATATCTGGCAGATGGTCATGTTGAATTTGATGTTGTTCTAACTTAGAGTAAAGTAAAAATTTCTTGATAGTTGTTCCTTCTTACCTTCTTGCAAATTGCAGCTGATCAACGAGGAAAGGTCATCTGTCTCTGCAGAAGGGCTTGTCTTCATTCTTTTGACATGTGAATTTGCCTCTGTTGGTGAACTGCCTTCCGTTGGACTATGCACTTCCTTCTTCAGTCCAACTTGCCTCTTGCTGTCAGTAACTGCCATCACAAAATTTACAACCGGATGGCTATCAGTTGAAAACTCAAATGTACTGACAATTTCCAGAAACAAATAGCTCTATGTCACTGCATCCAAGAAATTAATGACATGTGTATTTTGCCCTTGATGGCAAGAGTTACTAATTTTTTTTTGCATGTTGACTGATTTCTCCCCATTATTCCAAGCTTGACTTACGAGACAGATGCAAGCCAGGAGTGTGCAGTGGCAAAAAGGGATTTCTCCCCACCTCCGTTGAAAAGCGCGTCTTCTTTGGAACCAGCAACTCATCAAATCGAGCAGCACTCATTGAGTCCTCTCTGGACTCCCTGTCTGAGGCACCTGATCAAGATGTTGGACAAAATTAACAATCTTTGTTACAGGAACAGAAAAATGTAAAAACACAGAACCATGCAAACCAACATACGAAACAAGCAACTACTGACAACTTTTTCTTCTCTGTGCACTTAAACCAGAATATTTTCTTAAAGGAACATTTGATAGAAAGGGAAGGAAAGTATGTCTGCTCTTTCACACGCAATGACATTTCTAATATACAGAAATACATTTGCACAGAAGAATGTAATAATTACTACTGTGAGAATGTGTAGTAGTAAGAAAGATGCTGAGACAAGAAAAGGGCACACACAGAATTGGAGCGGTAGAGCAGAGAAAAGACAAGACAGATCACAAGGAAACGAGAAAGATTGATACAGTGTCATAGAAAGACAGCTATGGAGTCAAAGAGTGATTAAAAAATGAAACGAGTATAGAGACAAGGAGAGAGATCAATCGATGGTCGGTTTCATCAGATAACCAGAATGAAAATTTTTAGACAACAGTTTGGGGACAGTTTACTGTACTGATATGAATTGGGACAATCCAATGATATGCCTGTACAGGCTAGGGGTAGAATTAGAAATTAGACACCGCACAAGGGTGCCTCCTTTTTTAACAGAGATAAACATGACAAAGTCCAGTTCTAGTTGGCCTGATTGGCCTGTTGTCAGATTTTTATTGCTACATGAAGTCTTTCCCAACACCACAAAGGAGCTAATGATCAAATTTCATGGTATTCATATGTGCTATTCTGAACTCCACAAGATTGAAGAACTTCTGTACAAGCATCATACAGATGAGGTAGGTAAATGTTCAGATGGCTTGTAAAATTTGTAAGCAATCTTACCCTCTGATGACGGGTCCTGAACAACTGTAGTCTTGTGGGTAGCTGAGGCCGGAGTTAGCACTAAGGGAAATATTCAGAAGAAAGGATCAGAAATGCAGTAGAGTTGTCACAAAATCCCAATTCAGTGACAGAAACCAAGCAAAGACTTGCACGCTTTGTGAATGTCAAACACTAATACAGACCATCACGCAAAGTTACTTTCTGTCTATGATTGATTATTATAATGATCAATCACAGACAAAGATCTAGAGACAGATTTAGACTGAATGATAAATAGGAAAAAGCACACACACGCACGCATGCACGCACTAACGCACACACAATAAACACAATCACAAAAATATACACATATTTGCACAAACTTGCTCATGCAGCTAAATAATACCCTGAATTAGGCTGTGGTTGTTCTCCTCTCACGGGCATAACGTTTTGAAGGCTGTAAACAATGCTAGCACTCAATCTGAAGGCACATAAAATGTCAAATCTTGTCTCATACCTAGTGGTTGTAGTAGTTTGGCGAGTGTGGGAGTGCCAACTACTTGCAAAGCTTCCAAGTAAAATGGCAAGTAGTGCCAGAGCACATCCAGCATGATATCTGTCAGATGCCAGCTAGCAGATTTGTCATCCTCCTCACACAAACCACTGATGATATCCCTATACTTGCGTGACTTGCTGAGAGGAACCAGCTGCTGCTCCAAGATATCAGACAGCTTTTCAAATGGCAGCTTATTCACCATCGTAACGATTTCATTCTCCACAGAGTCAACAAGTAACATCACTTCAGCAACACCAGCTCCTGAAACCAAAAGAGAGAGAGAGAGATTTGAGAGTGAAGACAGCTTAGAGAGTCTTACAGCAACTTTTATTGAAACGAATTTAAAATTGAAACATTGGTATGAAGGGTTGTTTGGTGGTTGAATGGAACCAGAAATGGTCAACAACACTCAAACAAGATGCCTATAGAAGTAGTGACAGCATATCAACAGAAAAATATAAAAAATCAATCCTTGTTCAAAAATCCAAACACTGCAATTCATAAAAGCAACATCTTGGCATTGACAGACATATTGTGACCACACAATTGCAATGCTGAAGTATATCACATCAATAAATTTATAAAAACTCAATATCTCTGATGTACACTACCGCACTTACCCAGGCATTTTTTCAGTGCCACCTTACCGCTCTTCAAGGTATAAAGCCACATATCTATTTCATTATTAGAGAGAACACATTTTCTCAGCCAAGCAGCAATTATATGACAGAAAATAGGCAAGACATGGTTTACTTGAGTGGACAACACTTTATTAATCCAATGCATAGGAAAGCTAGGTCATAAGAGATTAAAAGGAAAGCCCAAATGAGTTGCTCTGGATATATTCGGTTGTTGTACACAGATATCAAAAGACTTAATTGATGGTTAACATGTAATCAGCATTAGATGTAGAGCTGTGGAAAGTCAACAACTGAATAACTCATCCCAGACAATTACATTGTGAGCTGATAATGATGGAAGTCAGACGACCAAAAAAAAGCCAGCCTGCACTTGCAAATCCTTACACTTTAAATATTTTGTATGCACCTCGATCTTGCACAACTTTAGAGAAAAGTCCAAGTCTGCACAGTATCATATATTCTCTGGTGTATGCACATGATACCTGATTGAGATGATGGTGGAACTCGTGCAGCCATCAGGAGATGTGCTCGAACTTGCAAGAGCAGGCGACGCATGCCCCGAATAAAAAACAGGTGCCCTGGAAATTAGGAAAACAATTTAAGCGTGTTAATTTTGTGAAAAAGGTATGGCTAGAAAAAGAGTGAAATTTCGTTAAAAGAATGATAATTTCAACAGGTTTAGGCATGCACACAT
Source organism: Nicola tetela (assembly GCA_028565695.1). Classification (NCBI taxonomy): domain Eukaryota; kingdom Metazoa; phylum Porifera; class Calcarea; order Clathrinida; family Clathrinidae; genus Nicola; species Nicola tetela. Next base: position 6,097 of record JAOWAW010127915.1, read on the forward strand.
TTGTGTCAACCATTTGAAGAACAGAGCAAGCAATTTCATAGTAACCATAGTGGTAACTTGCCTTGCTCAAGCCCATCTGCTGACTTCAACCTGTGCCACTCATCACCACTATCACGATCATGTCTCTCTTCCCGGAGACACTTCACAAGATCTGCAAAATAACATTGAAAGGGCAAAAACACATGAACATGCCGTGTATTTATCAAAGAATCGATAAATAGTCTGCAGCATAGTTCTTGAGTTAACTTTTCAGGTTTACTGCCATGGAAAATCACTTCAGCTGAAATGGTACTAACCAGCTGTAGGTAGGAGATCAAGTCCACGAACGACACTTTCTGAAGCTGCTGGACAACTGAAGTATTCTTGCTCAGGTGGATCATAGAGCAGCCAGTTTGCCACATTGTGCCAACCGTAATCAGGTCTAAGAACACCTGTTGCAATTTGTTGTTGGCACTGAAGACATGAACAGCGGATTCTTCGTTCAACAGGCAACCCACGCCACTGCATGAGAACAGCCTCTATCTCCAGAATGCACTGCACAAGTAGTCTCCATGAGTCATTACGGGATACTGCAGAACGAACCGTTAGCAGGATGGACCATGAATCAGCAATGGGCTCCAGCTGATTGCCAGTACAACAAGGAGCACTGCCTGACCGACCTCGGTGATTTCTTCTCTGTGAGTGATTAGCTTCAGATGCATGTGGGTCACAATGTCCCCAGCTATGTCCACCTTCGTTGGCACCACCATGCTGCACTTCCACACGTTCAAGAAGCAAGGCCCTAGACTTTGTTGCATTGGTGCCACACAGACCACTTGACCACGTCCACAGCCAAAACAAACAACGGGACAACCGCAAAATACACCGTTCCCATAAACCCTTTGGAAGATAAACTGCAATCTTGAACTCAAAAGCAATTTCATGATTGTCTTGGATGGCCCATGTTTCTTTGGCAGTGGCAGGCATTTCATTGTGGCGTGCAGCGAACCATGGCAGGAAGACTCCATGACGACTACTCAACTCTGTCAGTGGCATTTGACATGCAACATCGGCTGTACTTGGTTTGGGAAGACACACACAATGACCAAGGTCAAGACGCTCCATTAAGTGAACCAGCTTTTGCAACTTCCAATCATTGTCCAAGTCTGGTGAATGCTTCCCAAGTAGCTGCTTCAGCAGTGTCAGTGAGAGCACAGCTGTGCGTTGGAAGATTTGCAAGAATTGCTGGAAATTATGCTGCTTCACTTTGTCATATGGGGTGACTTCATTGTGGATCACACTTAACTCTTTGTGAAGGTCATGGTGGAAAATGACTGAAAACAGCTCAGACATAGCAGCACTGTTTACAAAGACCACATCTCGCAGGACGGGTGTATCAGCAAAGTGGATTAACTGGCCAGTAGAAGCTAAATAAGCAAGCGCTTGCTGTGATGGGGCTTCAGACAAATGAGATACTGTGTATGAACCTTCAAAAAGCACTGTAATGTCTGCAGCACTCATGAGCAAGACCTTCTCTGAACCAGATGCCTGAAGCGTTGACATAAAGTCAGCAAATGATAACCATGAAGAAGGAACACTACCAAGATGATGCACCCTGGCAATTTCCAGAGCATGTGATTTGATCCGGTCAAGCAGCCTGTCCTGGTTGAAGAGATTCCTGGAACTCACATGTTGGACTTTCTTTGGCTCTTTGGGCAACTGCTTGAGTAAAGTTCCCAGGAACTGTCGCTGCTCCTCTGCAGACTCTTTTGAGATTGGCTCTGCATGACTGTCTGTGAACATGCTTAACTCGTCCGCAATCCTGTTGATTTGTTGAGTGTACAACTTCCGCAAGTGCTGGAGAGACGCAGTAATGTGCCTGCTTTTTTCATTGAAACGATGAGTATGGGAGGGTTCGTCAACGTGTGTTCCTGCAACGCAAATAATTAGGTTACCGTGACATCTAGCCAATGCTGCAGCATAAAACTGCCCGATTTGGTCCATGAAGTGCCCCCATGTCTTCTCATACCTGCATAGGTTTACAGTTAGTACAATTACAGCCGGCCCAAGAAGTATAGCTTCATGCAAAAAGTAATATTCATTATGGCCCCCAACATCTTGAAAAGCTAGGTCAACCTTGCCACAGGACATCACCAGCCTAGCCATCCCTCTTGTTCGACTCTCTGACTTGGCAAGAACTGAAGCTTGCCGCAACATAGATAGGGCAAGCGATGTTTTTCCAGCTCCAGTTGTTCCAAGAAAACCAACTTTTACACAAGCCTGTTCACTCTGTTTGGACATTGCTTTGAGCACATTCTTGACCTCTGCAGCTTGGATATCACCTCCTTTCTGAAAAGCTGACAGTAGTGACCCGGAGGGAAACGTAAGGTTGGGTAAGTCCACTTTCAGCAAGTTTAGGTTTTGCAGCTTGCTAAGCCAAACTGGTAATTCGGAGATGCAACTGCCCTCAATTCGTAAATACTGCAGTGCAGGACACAGTTGGATACAAGATGGAACAACATCTATGGGGTTGAAGCCGGCAGAGAGGACGGTTAATTTTGACGCTCCGCCCAGTGAAGGTGGGCAGGCTACTATGTTATTGTGACTGATGTCAAGTATTTCCAGTTCAGAGCACTGTTCAAAGAAATGTTCTGGAAGTTGCCTGAGTTGGTTATGAGACACATCAAGCACTTTCAGAGAAGGCAGGACTGGAGCAGGTTGTTCATCTGACCTCGCTTCACACGGAGTATTCAAAGAATAGAGGTGGTTGTGTGAGGTGTCAACAATTTCCAAAGAAGAAGGCAATTTCTGGCAGGCCAGCTCTGTCAGGCAGTTCTCACTGCAGTTTAAATGAAGAAGGTTCTGCAATGCTGACAAAGATGATGGTAGAGCTGACAGCTTATTTTTGCAGACATTCAGGTACTTCAAAGATACTGACTTCATCAGATCATCAGGCAAGGCAGAGAGCAGATTTCCACTGACATCAAGCAGTATCAGAGTTCTGGCACTAATCAATGCAGGTGGAATGCTTTCCAGGTTACAATTGCACAGCGTTAGAAAAGCCAGTTTGGGAAATTGATGCGTATTTGTATGAGATACATTCTCACTGAATTTGACAGCATACTCAGGCTGTTGGCATTTTGTGTGATCATGCAGGTGTAATCGTTCAGGAGCCAAAACTGGTCTGCTTTCTGAACAGTGACCGGGACATACTGTCAGCAGCTGGAGCCTTGCACACTTCTCAAGTGGAAAATAAACCTGGTCAATTTGCTTGTGTTCCAGAACAATGGCCTCTGTCAAACTCACCAGTGGCTCTTCAGTTGCCATGATATGGTAACCATGGAAATTCTCCCCTCTAGAAAACAGCATTGACTTAGCTTTCAGTTTGACAAGAGATAAGGTGTCCCCTACTATATTCCTCGGTTGTGGCACCAAATGAAAGAAATTTTTCCATTCATGAAGTATAGATTGTTGTTCATAGATGAAGTTGCCTACTTTCAGTTGGAAATTCCCATCTCTGCTAAACACTGCCAATGAGTTTATCCCAGATCTGGATTTGCAAAGCACAACTGCTTGACATGCTGTTACAATGCAAGGGAGAAACCCTACCGCACGCACCCGTTCAACCACTGCTTTATGGGCAGGTTGCTCTGTTGATACAGTGTTGGCATGTTGATCAGTGTGCCCACTACACTGCATGCAGTGCATGGCAAGGAGGCTGGAGTCTTTGAAGGTATTACAGCAACAACTCAGAGTATGAATCTGGTGTAGCTCCCACAAACTGTCAGGTAGATTGTCCAAATGATTATTATAGCAGCCAAGGTGTGTGAGCTGCTTCATCCCTCCAAAACAATCTGGAAGTTTAGCTAGCTTGTTCCTACTGCAATCAAGATAGGCTAGCTGATTCATCTCACCCATGGCATTGGCTGGCAGGTCAGCCAGGCAATTATGACTGCAGTTAAGATGTGTTAGTTGCTTGAGCTTACAAAGGGAATCGGGCAGTTGAGTTAACTGATTATATCCACAGTCAAGATGGGCCAGCTGGTTCATCTCCCCAATGGAGGTTGGCAGTTCAGCTAGCCAGTAATTGTGACTGCAGTCAAGATGTGTTAGTTGCTTGAGCTTACAAAGGGAATCAGGCAGCTGAGCTAACCGATTATATCTACAGTCAAGATGGGCCAGCTGGTTCATCTCCCCAATGGAGGTTGGCAGTTCAGCTAGCCAGTTGTGACTGCAGTCAAGATGTGTTAGTTGCTTGAGCTTACAAAGGGAATCGGGCAGCTGAGCTAACTGATTATATCCACAGTCAAGATGGGCCAGCTGGCTCATCTCCCCAATGGAGGTTGGCAGTTTACTTAGCCAGTTGTGACTGCAGTCAAGATGTGTCAATTGCTTGAGTTTATCAAGGGAATTGGGTAGTTGAGTTAAACAATTGTGACAATCAAGATGTGATAGCTGATGCAGCTGAGATAACATGCTTAGAAATGAGATATCTTTGAAAAGCTCTCCCTTTACATGCAAAATGATCCGGAGAAGCTTGATATTCAAGCTTATTCTAACCCCAGGTGTTCGCAAAGCCATTGGAACAGCCTGCCATGGCAAAATAAGGGCATCCAGAAAGTCCCATTGGAAAACTTCTGTTGGGATGCCGCACCCTCCTTCACATCTGAACCGTGTCAAGTCCAGTGTTAGCCCTAGGTGCTCCTGCTTGGCTGATGAGGTATATGCACATACAGTAGCTGCCCTGTGCATCCGAAAATCAATACAGCCACGCCCTGAAATTGAAACCGATTGCACCTCGAAGAGTTGACGGGTGCTCCGACCCCATGGTATCGTGGAATGTGACCAATCCTGCAAATGAAAATGGTGCATGTGAGGTTTTTTGCCATTCACTCTAAACATTTACAGCACAATGCAAGCAAACCCCCACCTTGTAATGACCTGCCTAGTGTAATGGACAGGGCTGAGCTGAATCTGTACACTGATGATGTTATTGCTCATAGCTTGATTGACCATCATGCTGTCGCTAAGCAATCCATAGAACTGGCTACTACTAGTCCGATCTCTACAGCTCACTGTATCCAGCAAGACCTCGATTCCCTTCAGCCATTCATTTACTAGCCCGACCTCTCCAGCTCACTGTATCCAGCAAGACCTTGATTCCATTCAGGGATGGACTGTTGCCTGCCAAAGATCATTCACTGCTGCTAAAATCATATTCATGTGGCTTGGTATAGGTACGTGCCCCTTGATCAAAGTGGATGAGACAGAGCTCACCCAAACCCACCACCACAGTCATCTTGCAACTGGTGGATCAGCGACGGCCTTATCTAGAAAATTCATTTAAGAAAACTGCTACAGCAGGCTAGTAAGCGATGTTACCTTTTATGCTACACGGCTCGTTGGCTCCTATCAGCTACGATTGCCCAACTCTGCACCTCTCACATGCGGCCTAAAATAAAGTATGCATGTGAGATCTGGCACCTTAGGATAACAGCGGCCAATGCGGCCGATGGTCTGGCACTGGAGAGGCTATGGGCTGGGGTGGATCAATGTCTTTTATCAAATGTGCCTCAAATCACCTCCAAGGCAGTTCTTTTCTAACAGCTCATGATCAACTGGCCTGCCCTGTGATGGAGATGAAGAAGTTCGTTTTGTGACGCTCTTTCGCAAGCTCCTTCAATACTAATTAATCCACCCCCACCCCTCCTCCCCC
>JAOWAW010127926.1:0-11790 GCA_028565695.1 Nicola tetela
CTGTCTCTCTCTCTCTCTCTCTCTCTCTCTCTCTCTCTCTCTCTCTCTCTCTCTCTCTCTCTCTCTCTCTCTCTTTGCATCATTCTGTTTCGTTAGTTAGTTGGGCAATTTGGGGTTGCTAGACCAACATGCACGAAGCCACCTGTGGTTAAATTCAGAAACAATCAAGTGTGGAACTAGGAATGTAATCGTTCCGTCGATAATACCGTGCTGCTAAAGGAAGAAATTATTTTTTAAAGCAATGATGCAAGTTTTACGATTACAGTGTCGCAGTGCACGTGTAGATAGTCGGTTCATCCGTGTCTGTTCATACAGCTCGAGAGATTAGCCGTTACTGAATCCTTGACCTGCTGTTGGGACATAAAGCATTGTACTTTTGCTGTGCTTTAACTCAGGTATCCCTGCTGTTCGCCAAGCAATCTGCTCCTACCATCAGAAAGTATACCACTGTCGGTTCTCACCTGAGCAGGCCATCATAGGGCCTGGCTCTAAGGAGCTTATTTACCTTCTGATGGCTGTTTTTAATGGAGGTTAGTTTTTCCAGTGCATGTACAGTTGGTGCGTGATGGCTACCCATTTGCTGCCATTGATCAAAGATGTTTGAGTAGTTTTGAAGAGCTGTGGCATCTTATGGTGGGTTGTCTTTGTCAGGAAAATTATTTTCCTTCGTTGTATGAAGATCCTTAGGTCATTCCCATATTGTAAACCTGAGAGCTTGATGAGAACAACAGGTTTTTATTATCTAAAGAAAGTTGGTTGATGCAAAGTGTTTCTTTCTCTGTGTCCAGACGTTATCCTGCCATCACCAGCATGGGTGACCTATAAGCCACAAGCTGTGCTTGCTCATCATGAGCCAGTGATCATCAACGTACCATGCGATGGCAGTGGTTGGCGTCTTACGCCTGAATATTTGGAAAAGGTATATGCACCTGTGCCCATTAATATTGCTTGCCTACAGATGCAGGGATCTGAAGACAGTACTGAACCAAAGCTTGATTAGATTGTTGGGTTGTGGTCAGTGAATTTGCAAGGGTTTGTGGGTGGGTGCCTATACAAAAATGAACCATAAACTGAGCTGTAATTTATGTTGGTGCTGTATGTGTCTGCATTTTCCAAGCATAAGCTGAGTGATCTATCTCAGAGTTTCAGCCAAACTTTCATCGTAAAGCACTGATATACTTATAATAATAATGTATCGAGTGAGTAACTTTGAAATGATGCCATGGGTACAAAATTTAGAATTGAGATGTTAGTCAAGGTGAACACATGGGGAAGATAAATAACCTGGGGTAATAAATTGTAATGGATGTGGTATCATCTTGGGGGTTACAAATTTGTTCTATGTTTTCCTGTTTTGCTAGAGTTCATTGTGGCGTTTTTTTAAGAGAAAAACTCATGTGTCTGATAACAGTTCATTTTCTTACCAAATTCCTGGTTTGTTCCACTTGAAGATGATTGTGGAGAAGTGTGTTAAACCTCATCGTCTTCTGATCCTTTGCAATCCTTGTAACCCAAGTGAGTTCTTTTGATTTTGTGCCTGTGATGTGCTACTACCTTTGATCAGGTTGTTATGGGTTCTTTCCAAGAATAAAGTTGGCTTCATCTGTGATATTTGGTTCACCTCTTTTCAACACTTCTCTCTCTCTCTCTCACTCTCTTCTCACTCTCACAAACCACTGTTAGCTGACAATTTATGCAGTTGCCTGTCATTTTCATTACCTATTAGAAGAGAAACCATTGAAGTGCTTGTGTACTAGTATCCTGTTGCCAACTAGCTGCGCAACTGGCTGCCTAGGGGCACAAGCTTCATCTCACATTGCTGTGTTCATATTTTTTTTGCACCTAAACAAAGATTTACTTATAGACCTAAATATAAATGTATTGAGATGCAAATACACTATTTCTTGGCCTTGTTAGCCAAGACTTTTCCCTCTAGACTGGGCAAAAATTACCGATGTGATTAATAACCTGGTATGCCTTATAGGCTGAAGTGAGGCGTAATGTACAGTTGACTCTATTTATAACGAATCCGCTTGTAACAAATTTCTGGTTTTAACAGACATGACATTGCAGCCCTATCTAGCTTCTGTCAAACATTACTGCTTACAACAAACTTCACTTCAGTCATAACACCTAATTAAACCCCAACACTACTGAATGTACCATGCTACACTTGTGGTTTCTGCACTTTTTGTCACCACAATGACATGGGCGCGCGCACTTTCCACTTTGCCCTTCATGTGATGTTGTAGCCGTCTGAACACACACACATGCCTATACAGTAGTGGCTGTAGTCCATCTACATCTACTAAGGGGCCCATTGGCATTGGGAGAATTGACTTCCTCTACTAGTCTAGACCACCAGCGAGATGGCGTTGATAAGAAACCCTTGGTGAAAAGCGCTTCCCGTGCACACTTGTTTATGAGTGCACGCGCAGCTAGGCTAGCAATCCCTTCCATGATGCTTTGGTCAGCACTGCTTCTGCTTGCCGCAAATGGTCATGCCATGTGTCATGATTGCACTTGCCTGGATCAACGTCCTGGGAATGATATCTGTGTGACTGAGAGTGTGCAGTCTGATATAAAGAACTTTGGTTATAACAAACTATTTTCAGTGGACATCAAGCTTCGTTATGTCCATAGTCAACTGTATATTAGTATGGAACCCCCACCGCTGCTGCCGTTGTTGGTGTTGTTTTCTTCCTTTTTGGTTAGCTTTTTTTCTGTCTTCTGTGTTTTTTTGTGTTTGCTCTTGTAGCTGGCACTGTCTACTTGAGGGAACATTTGCAGGCCTTAGTGTATGTCACCTATGGCAGTTGGTGATCATTCTCAAGGGCAGCTGTCCAGATATCAAGAGCAACTGTTCTTTCTTTTGTTTGGCTGTAATACATGTGTATTTCATGTAACATGCATTTCTTTGCTTCTTGAATAAAGTTCTACATAAAGGATTTCAGTTATTTTTCCAGACACTGTGTTTGAATTAAGCTGCTATTACTAAGTGGGAATAAGAGTGGAAAGTCAGTCTTATATCACATTGCCTTCTTACAACTCAATCCCATGGTTTATCTCCTATGTCTCATTTTCTTGTGTGTGCTATGCAACCTGCAGGCCGATCTTTCGTAAGCACAGCGTGACCGTTCTCTCAGATGAAATATATGGCCAACTCACATTCACTGGTCCAGGCACTCATGTTAGCCTAGCTGAGGTTGGTCCTTGTAATTTCATGCTTATTGGTAGACACTTCCTTTCTCTTTGTCTCCCCCATACAGCAGTAGTGGTGGTAGTCAGTCAATGGAGCTGATATTTCTCTTTTCTATGTTGTCTTTCAGCTGTATCCAGAAGGTACGATTGTCAGCAATGGGTTATCAAAATGGGCCAGTGCAGGAGGTTGGCGGGTAAGTGACGTATTTACACCCCTTTCTCTCTCTCTCTCTTTCTCTCTCTCTCACACACTCTCTTTTTCACCTCTCTGTAGTGTTTTTAGTTGGCATTGAAGAACCAACCTTGCATTATGTTCTGGCCCAATTAATAGTTACTGATACTTTTTTTGCCCAGACCAATGTTTGTTTGAACAGATTTGAACCAAACATGAAGTGGCTGTTTTCATCTCTTTCTGCAGTTTGGCTACCACCTCTATCCAACACAGCTGAAGTCGTTGCTGGCAGCAGTCTGTGCTGGTGCTAGTCACACATACACAAGCGTCTGTGCACCAGTTCAACATGCTGCACAGCAGGTGGGAAAGCCTTTTTGGTGCAGTTACTTTAAAATTTAATGTAAAATTAGGTAGTTATGTTGCGGAGAAAATGGCCCTTGTGGTTTCCTTATCTCTCTTTCCTGTCGAGAGTGGGCGGTAAGGATTGTGACGGGCCAAAAGTAATGGCTGAGCTCTCTGCAGTCACTGGCCTCCTGGCATGTCCAGACTATGGCACAGGTGACTAGTCAAGCTCTGCGATACCCAATGGACTTTTCTCCTGTAAACATGCTGTAATAATATACACCAAAAGGCATCTCAAGGATCTATGCAGCTGCACTTTATCTTTGTATGCAATATTTTTGTCTGTCTTAGCGTTTTGACACACCAAGACAGCTCAAGTCTGGCTGGTCACCATCATTTTCACCTTGGTAGCTGTTTTCCCTTTTTTGCTTCATGCCCATAGATTTTCCTTCATGTGAAAGAGGCAACAGCATATGCAGCTCATTGTACACGTATTCTCTCAGCTGTGGGGCAGTATGTATACAAGTGAGTAATGGGTCAGTTGGTGTGTTTGTTGCTGTATTAGTACCAGTGTGTACCTGTGTATGTGTGCTAGTAGCAGTACGTGGGGAGCAGATTACCTGATGCAGCTGTGAAAGAGACGTCTATTTCAAGAGCAATTTGATGACTTGAAAGAAGGCATATGAATGTGATTGGCAATTGAATGGTCAATTTGCTGTAGCTAGTGGTGCATACTGACTTACTGCAGGGTCTGCAGCTAGTGTTTATTTCCGCTAGATCCATGTAGCTCTTGGATAGCTCACATGGTCATTTTGTGTGCTCTTTCTTGTCTTTGCTGAACTAGGGAGCTGTTGTCAGTTGGTGTAAAAGCCACACCTCCCCAAGGTGGCTTCTATCTTTTTCCGGACTTTGATGTAAGTTTAAAGGAGTGTGTTTCTTCTTCTGTGCTGTTTCTTTGTGGTGATTGGTTTGAATTACTTTTCCACAGTGCCATCATTGCATTTGTCACTGCATTTTTTTCTAACCTTTGGTTGATGTATTTCAGATTGTTCGCCAGCAACTTCATTGTGACAATGTCCAGACAGGTGAAGAGCTGTTTGCACGGATCATGGAGGAAGCGTCAGTTGTTGTAAGTCAATACCTGCTTTGAGTTTGTTGGCAATGCACTACGCTTACCCAATTGAATGAAAAATGAGCATGTGGTGGTCTCCAAAATGTTTGTTGAAAAACAGATGCCGAGATTGGATGTGTGCTGTGCCTATTTTTGCAGTTGTTACCTGCTGGGCCAAGTTTGCTTCGTTCTCCATCAGAGTGGACTGCTCGTCTCTCATTCACTGACTTTGATGGTAAGTTAATTTCACCATCAAGTCAAAAACTTTCCTCTGTGTGTGTGTGTGTGTGTGTATGTGCCGCTAATCTCTTTCACAGGCATTGCCACTGAACTTGCACAAAACAGCTATTCTCTCTTTAGATACAATAACAGATTGAACCAACAATTACAGGGTTGCCAACCCTGCCAATTTGTCGGTTGTCTACTGATTTTAGAGCAAGAAAATTGCCTACTGACAACGTAACGATGCCTACTGATAAAAAAATAGGGAGTAAATAGACATTCAAATGCATAGCAGCATTCTAACTTGCGCCAGCTGGCAATTTTCTTTGCCGGCTGATTAGAAAAAACGAGATTTTTGCTGACACTGTGATCTTTCAGCTCCTCCATCATGAGCCTGGGCCACACCTGGTCGAGGCAATTGCCAGCACTAGACAAGTCTATCTCACCTCAATCATCAACAGGCCCGGATTTATGCATGTGTGCTTGAAACGGCGCTGCACTGCGCGTGTGCACCGGTTGTTGTTGCAACTTTTATGGTCAGTGTGGCGTAAAGCCCCACGTACTAGCCTGGAGCATGCTAGCGGAACTCGAGCATGTGTGCATATCTGCTCCAAAACTGCAAGTTTCAACTGTAACTTCCAATTGCTGGTCAAGAATCAAGATTGACCGCATAACACAGAAGAGGTCCTGATCATGCTGATAGTCTGGTTGGAGTTCACTGTTTGACCAAACCAATGAGTGATCTCAAACAAACAAAAAAAATTAAAAATAGAAAAAAAAGTAAGTTAGTGGTAGTATCAACTGATGCAGCAAATACAGTTAGTTGCTGAAGATGAAGTAACATCTTTCCATAGGGAGCAGGCTACTTACTGATTTTGAACTTTTCAGGTTGGCAACCCTGCAATTGGGGCCAATCTGACCCTTTGGCATTGCTACTGAAACCCAACTCTACAATTTAATACATCTAATAATACTAAGCACTAAGACAAGTTTTGCTATCTGGTCATTCTTGTGAGGTTCAGGTCAAGCATGTGTACCATCAGCATCCAGTGCATGTGCATTAGAATTTATTGTGTTGTATGACCTGCTTTCAAGAATTGGTGGTCTTTTGAAATGCCTGCACAGAGTGTCTTCTCAAGATGATGAGCGGTAATTCTGACCTGTTCTTTTCTGCTTCTGTAGGCTCACAGGCTCTATCTGCCAGTCAGGAGATTGGCCTTGACACTCCTTTACCAAGAGGATTTGTTCAGCAGCACTGTGCCAAACTGTGCCGAGGTGTCGAGGTAGGAACTCAAAGCTTCCTGGCAATAGTATGTTGATTTCACCTCTCCAACTTTATTATCAGCCAACTCCAGTTGTATCCCACTTTTTGGACTCATCATACGGTTATCCCGTAGACCAAAATCAAACACCTTGCTTTTTGTAGATGGTTGTCATTCAAAGATGGCTCAAGACTTCTACTAGCTTGGGTACACATTCATCAATCTGACAGAATATTAATAATACTGGCATTTGGTGAAGCTCAGTATTTGCATGCATGCACCTGCATATTTGCCCATAGAATATTCCAGCTCTTAACGTACTACCTTAGACTTGGGTCGAATGTAAGCCTCACTGATGAATGTAGCACAAGAGTAGTCACAAGTGTATGTGTAATTCTCTTTGGTTTATTGTCCTCTGCTTTCTTCCTTTCTCATCACTTAGCTGCTATGCCTTAGTTCATCGATGCTGAGCTGCTGTCTCTGTATTTGTTGGTTGCACTCGTGAAGTAGTTCTAGGCAAGTCTCACTGCCTCAACTGTAGTCTGTAATCAATTAGCTGTCTAGTTCACTACCCGTCTGTCTTTCAACAGCTTGTTCTTGGTGCTGAACTGATCAGTATTTTCTTTTTTTATACTGGCTGGTATTCTGTTTCCATTGACAACAGCGGCTGAAAGAATTTACCATCAAGTATTCTTCTTTGTGAGCGGTCATCTTCAGTCAGCTGTTTTGTTCTGTGACACCATCAAGGCTGAGCCTTCGGCCATCTTTGTTACCATCATTCTGCCCATACTCATTCATATTGCGTAGTATTTTTTATTCTTACCCATTGTGACAATTTTAATTAATCATATCTTTTCATTTGACTTTCAACATGCTGTAAATCAACAAAATTTCAAAAGATATTTAATTTCGTAAATGGCCAGGGTGATCTTTTCGTAAGCGATTTAATTTCGTAAATATTCAGTGCTGAACATGCTGGAGCTTGCTGGAGCACGTTCAACGTACAGTAGAGTGCTGGACGTGCCATACTAGTAGTATAGTGTCGGGCATGTGTCGTCTGTACCTCTACATACAGTACTGTAGTCTTTGACTGGTTGACAAAATTTCATAAAGATGCTTAATTTAGTAAAAATTTTTGGAATTATGAAATTACGAAATTGAATATCTTACAAAATTTTGTTGATTTACAGTACGTGAAAATTCAATATAAGCATGTTTCTCACCTGTTTTATATGATTCCTGATGTCATAATTGAATATCTTACAAAATTTTGTTGATTTACAGTACATGAAAATTCAATATAAACATGTTTCTCACCTGTTTTATATGATTCCTGATGTCATAATATGTTGATGTTTTGTTTCTTATGCCATTTGCATATTGGTTGGCATTCCGGTATTGTCTCTTGCAGTAGGTTTTTTTGTCAATTGGCAATGAGAATAAAATTTGTTTCCTGTTTTTTTTTCTTGTGTAATCAACCTTGTCCTCTGGTAGAACAGAAAGAGTGGTCACATCTTTTGTAAATTTTCTATTTTGATATATTAAGAGTGCATACACACACACGCACACATGCGCACGTGTGGTGCAAGCACTCTGCACTGATTAGTCATGCTGAGAAAATACTTGCTGTACATGCATGTTTTGCACAATCAGCAAGGACACACTCATGCACCTGACATTGTGTTGCAACATAAACCTGAAAAGCATGAAGGTATTTGACTCAGTTGGCTGTCAAATTGACCATCAGAGCTTTGGGGATGCACAATTCTACAAGTTCTCACAATGGATGCAGAGAAAGCTCTGGAGCAACACTGCATAAAGTGAAATAAGCTGTGCTTTCAAATCTTGGCACCACACAGCCTTAGCTATGCTTTTATCCCTACAGGTGACCTTTTTTTGAGCATTTTCACCTTTCTAGCTTTGAGATGATAGGGTATATTTGTGGTGTGTATTTTGCATAATTGGGAAATCACTGCACACACTTTGGCCACTCTTCCTGCTATTCTTGAGCCACTTTTTGTTGTATCCGTGCAAAGAACAACACAAGAACTTCCAGAAATATCCAGAAAATGAGATTGTCATCAAAACACTATGTATATAGCATCCACTGTATGACACTGATGGGTGAAATGTATGAAGAGTATTGTATTGCTTTGCATACAAATATAATGGCCTGTAAAGGGTAAATGTCAGGGAGGGATGGCCACATAATCTGACCGTAACAGAAAATGTTTCACAGTAATAGGCTGGCATGCCAAAGTCGGTTGGGATGCTTATTTTCAACTCCTTTAGTTCAATGAAGATTGCAGCCTTGGCCATGGGAAGTGGGCGTGTGGATACACTGGCAGATTTGTAAGGCTGAGGCCATTCCACTTGTTCTTTTCAGCTGCAGGGCTACTGCTACTGACATACAATATGGGTGCCATCTGCAAAGCCTTTTTGAGGTTATAGTGGATTATACTGGGTTTAGAGGAAAATGAAAGTGTTGCAAGGATCGCATGATAGTCTGGAATAAAGTTCCCTGTGCAGCTTGCTTCAACTTGGATAAGCAATTTATAAGCTGTTGGAGCACTCATGGCCAATTAAAGATCGGGCTAGCATCCTGAAAAAAAGGAATGTGGACATGTGGTGCTTTAATTTCATAACGGAATAGATCCAGGGGAGAAGGTTGGTTTTCATTTTATTCAAGTTGGCTGCAATTCGGTGCATGGTGTATGACCTCTTAACTGTGTCAGAGGCTTGCACTACATATCCTGCCCTCTCTGTGTATGGCAGTCCATGTAGCTAACAGAAAAAGTATTCACCCCCTCAAACATTTGCTTGTTTAATAAGCCACCCAGTCCATCCTATGCACTGTATGCAGTTTCATCTTTGGCCGAACCTCAGTAAATACAGCACCAACATTTTGAAAAAGTAGGGGTCACCACGTACCTGTTGAGTGCCAGGGGTAATGGGATATGACGTACATGTGTACATCATGTGGCACTCAATGGGTTAATTAAATTTTAGCTATCACAGTGTTGGCCTTAAAATTTTAACTGAGCCGGTCCCTTTTATACAAGTCCCCAGCTTATGTGCAAGGCATGGATTTAATGTTGAATTAATACACAATTATAGTAAGGCTTAGGTGACCCCATTGTTACTAATCAACAGTTTCAGAGAACTCAGCACCCAAGCCTTCTTAAGAGAACAACTTTGGAAATAGAGCTCCATGCCAGCTGATTCACAGCATTTCTTGTAAGCTAAAACAATGGCAACTTAATTTTGTTGCTGAAAGATTATAATATTATATGTCATATCTGTATGTAAAATGTGCGTATTTCAAAATGAAAAATTTACACAGGTAAAATATTTTCACTAAGCTCACCAGGCCTTCTGATCAACTGTTGAAAATTAGTATTGCAAAGTTTTCTGCTAGAATTGAACAGTATGACTGCAAAAATTGTGATTTAGGGATGTGAAAGTTGGTATTTGAGAAAACCTGAGAACAGCATGCTCACAAAATGGCAGAATCTAGTAGCTCAGTCTATGCTTGCAAAATTAAAACTTGGGCCTGCCGTTTTACGATATGCGATGGCATGTGATCATTGGAATTGATCACGTTAACGTTGGCATGACAGTCCAATACTAAATCATGTGTAGTAAAATCATGTAATGGCAGCTATATTTACAACAACATCCTATTGAATACATGTACTGTAAAATGCATATTTCAGTGCATCCAAATTTCAATGAGTTAAGCCAGATGACTTTTCAGTGTCATGAAAATTTGAACGTTACTCTTCTGATTTGTTTGCAACAACACATTAATAATAGTTTCAGTGCTACAAATTTGCTTTGAAAAATTACTGCTTTACATGAAGTTGAAGTTACACCAAAGCATCTGTGGTTAATAGTACCCACGACCCGTTGCTCGTCTGTTGAAGCTGTGTTTTTATGTATTAGTTCAGGAGGATAAAGGATTACTTCTTGAATGGAATATTGTCCTGACCTGCAATTGCCTGTTGCAAGGTATATATATGGCAACCTATTGTGTTGTACTGTACACCAGGTGTGGATTATAGCTAGTGGGTGATTTTATTCAAATTCACCACCAAAAGCGTTTTCAGGCTGGTCCTCAAATACATTAATCTCAATGCTGCCATGAATCATGTTGTTTACAAGTAAAATTTTCTCAGTGCCAGGGGAGAGAAATCTATTTAATACATATATGGTTTTTTCAGGCAGGATAGTGACCCTTAATTAATTAGAGCTCAGTATTGCAACTCCGTTTTGGCAAGCCAATAAAAGATGATAATGAAATATTCAGCATTACATTATCATCAATGTAGTCGTCTGTTTTTTCTTTCCTTTTTTCCTGTTTCTCTTTCCCCTTTTTCTTCTCCTCCTCTCCCCTGGTCCCCCCCCCCCCCCTCATCAGGAGAGCATAGTTTGATAAGTAGCAGATTTATAACTACTTTGAAGTATCATCACTTTTTCTACAACCCTGACTAAATAAATGAATAAACTGAAATGAAATGTTATCAGGTTTATGCATGCTGTTTACTTTTTCCAAATCTGGCAAGGCGACTGTCCAATCTGTAGGGTGTACACCTAGTATTGCAGCACCACAGGTGATAATGACGGTGCTCATCTGAACGTGCGGATACGTGTTTGTCACGTGACCTCGAGCTGCGGGGCCACGGGCTCAGCGCTGCAAACTGTGCAGAGTCCGCAGGTGCGCGGGCGAGTTTTCTACTTTAATGGGAACTCTTTTGGAAGCAGCTTTTGGAAGCCGTTTTCAGGTTGTGGGCGCAGCACCCACGCAGGGAACCTGTCCTGTTGCGCTGTGCAGATAGATGTAGATATCGATATGGCCGCGTCCGGACCGCAAACTCAAGCTCTATACTATGAATGAAGTATGATCAGAGTGATGATCAGGCATATCAACGTCAAGGTTAATATCTAGCTACATAACATACATCCATAGACTTCCCTGATCGATCTGAGCTGAGCAGTAGAGGTCGGGATCTGGTAACTTATGGCATCCGCTACCACAACGGAGCGCTCCGGAGCTACAGGTAGCGTGACGACGCGACCATCAAGCAAGAGTCTATCTGCTGGTTCTCAGAGACGTGGCATCGAGTCAGTGATAGATGAAGTAAACCTTCGTCGCAGTTCGTGGTCTATTGAACTGTTGACCCATCCCAAAGAATAGTTTTAGTCAAAATTGCTCTTACATCTTTAGATATAGGCTCACTGGACCCAATTATAGGTTGTAGGGTCACATTGCGGGAAGTACTACTAGTTGTTTGAATTTTGTGTTGCTGAAATTAGAGGTAAGAATTTGCCTGTCTGGCCGTAGGGTCTACTCTGTCTGTCTTTCTGCCAGTCTGTCTGTGAGTCAATTTGTCAGACTGCCTGCCTGTCTGAATGCCTGACTGCCTGACTGTGTCTGTATATATCTGCCTGCCAATCTCTGTCTGTCTGTCTGTCTGTCT
>JAOWAW010127937.1:0-11789 GCA_028565695.1 Nicola tetela
GGGACATACGTACACACAGAGAAAGAGACACACACAGAGGGAGAGAGAGAGAGAGAGAGAGAGAGAGAGAGAGAGAGTGAGTGATAGAGAGAGAGAGAGAGAGAGAGAGAGAGAGAGAGAGAGAGAGAGAGAGAGAGAGAGAGATATGAACTGGAGGGCCCAGGAGAGATTGATAGCCTCAGCATTAAGTTTGTCATATACTAGTATTTGTAATTCTATGTCAGATCATTTGAGTCTTGATTTCCTTGGCAGATTCTAGTGAAATAGTTTTATTTTCATCTGATAATTGAGCATTCAGCACATACTGAACAAAGACCAACATACTTCCTGGCTCAAGCTTTCTTGCATTGTCTGCTGCTGTCTGGGTTAGAATGCTTACAAATAATCCTAGTTTTCAAGTTGACCATCAAGTTTCTTTTCACTTTTTATGACAGATCTGTCAATGCCAGCTAGTGTCCTGCGTGCCAGGTGGGATGACCTAGGCAACCGATTAAATCATCTTGAGCTAAGCAAAGGATCTGGAACATTTGTTTTCGCATTTGTGGAGGTGAGGTGGTGTTGCTGAGCTGCTATCAAGATGCAGGAAGGACATTTGTTCTTGATTGGTCTTTATAATGCAGTGATTGCATACTTAATAATACATCTGGTCTCGATGCATTTGTCTTGTAGGGCAAATTGGTTGAAGCGGTGCGAGAAGGCCACTGGGTTTTGCTTGATGAAATCAACTTGGCAAGTCCTGACACTCTGGAATGCTTGGTCAGCTTGATGGAACCTGGTGGCTCACTTCTGTTACTTGAGAAAGGGCAAGTTATATACCAATGTTTTTTTTGTGTTACCATTCTATTGTGTGTACTAGCTAGTTTGATCTGCTGTTCTTTGCCTTTTTTATGCTGCAGAGATCTGAAGCCAGTTGTTCGTCATCCAGAGTTTCGTCTGTTTTCCTGCATGAATCCAGCTACAGATGTTGGCAAACGAGACCTTCCGGTTGGTGTTCGGCTGCGGTAAGTACCTGTGGTTACTACTGGTTGGTAGATGTTGAGGCCTTGATAGTCCTTGGCTGACTTTAGGAATTACCCAGAAAGCACACAACACCAAGCTGGGATTCTAGATACTGCTCTGCAACAGTTGCATAGTTTCTCTCAGTAGCCATTCTGGGTAACAGTTCTGGAACTTCTCAGTAGCTCTCTCTAGTAACAGTAACATGGACAGATCTCAAAGGTAAATAAGCTAGCATTTGAGCCCATAACTCATTGGATGTGTACTGGTACAGCCTTGATTGGCACGCATGATGGCCATGCCAGATACACACAAAAATGTATGCTATGCTTTATGCAATACACTACAAGGCCTAATGCTACCTTGTAGTTTCATGATTGACAGCACAGCAGCCAGTCTTGTTTGTGATCTGTTAGTTCTCTGGAGTCTTGTCATTGTTCTGTTCACTAACACCATTGTGCTGCTGTGCTCTCTGTTTTGTTTTTTGCTCAACAGTTTCACTGAGTTCTTTGTACCAGAGCTACAATCAAGTGTAGACCTACACCTCCTTGTGGCAGAGTACCTGCGAGGCATTCCTGTGCTTCCCAAGCACATCAGTGGAGTTGTTAGGTGAGAGATTTTCTTCGTACTCTACTTGTGTGTATATATTGTGTTTAGAGTGTGTGCTAATTCACAACGTAACTATGCATGTTAGCTTTAATTTCAGTCCAATGCAGCACAAAAATTTTTTCCACATTCATTAATTCTTTTACCTGCAGTTATTAGATGTGTGGATAATCATGGGGATAGCAAGCCTATGTTGATGTATATGGATAGTAAGCCTATGTACTATATGGTATGTATTAATGGAAGGACTATTTGTGTGGTGAAGCATTAGTCACTGGATTGGCCTATCATGTAGGTAGTATCGAGCCACTTGCTACCCATTATCTGGTTGTGTCTTCTACTTAGCATGTATAGGGAGAGGCTGAGGATTTTGTGTGTGAGGAGGGGCTGAAGGACGTGTTGAGTTATGATAGGCATATTCTGCTGTTCCCAGCTTTTACATGGCTGCAAAGAAGGAAGCAGTGGACCGGCTGACTGATGGTATGGGCCATCGTCCTCATTACAGGTAAGACTGCACTCTTTTTTTTCTGACTACTGGGGATAATTTGGCTCACAGTTAGACCACCTCACATTCTCTGGCTAACACTATCTGCCAGATATAAAATGCGGTCACTAGTACTCTTGGCAATCATTTTTAAAGGGTTAAAACACCTGTCTAGTTTCAGTGACTTGAAGTAGATATTAAACTGTCCAAAGTGCTACTGTGTGTGTACATGGCTGCACATCTGTCTGTCTTTTACACACAGCTTGCGCACTCTTTGCCGTGGCCTTCGTTTGGCAGCCTCAATGCAGTATGGGTCTGTGGAGCGCTCTCTGTACGAGGTGTGTACATATTTTTGGACTAATGTATTTTAAAACCTTAGCTCTTGTGGCAAATATCTATGTGCTTTGTCATTGGTACAGACGTTTTGTAACAGTCTTTGTGTGTGTTCTTCATTGCTAGGGACTTCTGTTTAGTTTTCTTACACAACTTGATCGCAGCTGGCATCCTACTCTCAGCAATCTCATTTGTCGCTTTGTCCTTCCTGGTAAAGGACTCTCTGAAGTTGTGAGGCATCCTCTCCCAGCACCTCTTGCTGATAAAGATCAACAGTTTGTTCAGGTATTTTAGGTTTGCATGTAGAGAGATGGACAAAGGATTATGCTTTATTTTCATTTGTTTGCTCTCAAATTTTGTACTCTTGGGAAAAGGGCAGAACCGCATTTGTATGTTGGTAATCTTTTGATGGAGGCCTGTTTGGTGTATATTTTACAGGTGGAAGGTTATTGGCTGTCTTGCGGTGACCTGACTCCCACTGCACCTGAGAACTACATCATGACCGATGCTGTAAAGGCCAACCTGTGTGATCTTGCTCGAACTGTGGCTGCAGGGTGAGTGTTTGAAGACATCCTAAGTGTAATGGCCCAGCCTTACACTCAGTCTCACGATGAGTCTGGGTCATTCTTCGTACTTCAAGAAGATGATCTTTGGAACAGAACACAATATTGAGCCCAATCCATGAACGCCATGCACTCGTAGCACATGACAATAGTGGCACTGATGCTATCATCCTTGTTAACATACATGCACTTAGATTATTATAACTAAGTTAGGGCCAATCCTTTGTCCTAACTAGTCATGACTGCTATCCATCTTGTCTCTCGGAATCATGCTAGAGCAGAAGTTAATAATTTGGGGAAGAGGGACGGTGTGATCACCTAGTGGCCTGCCCTGGCCCTCAAATACACTTCAATGTGGGAAACGAGCATAACTATGATAATTGATTTTGCTTCTCTTTGCTTAGTCTCTCCCTCTCCCCCTCTGTCTCTCTTGTACTCTCTCTCTCTCTCCATCTCTCTCTTTCTATCTCTCTTCCTCCCTCTCCTCTTTCCCTCTCCCTCTCTCTCTCTCTCTCTAACCAACTAAAATTGTAAGATATGAGGTTACAGGTAAAAGGAAAGTAAAGTGGTGGAAGTGGTCTTATCGTTGATCAGAAAGAGAGAGAGAGAAAAGAGAGAGAGCAAAGAGAGAGGAGAGAGAGAGAGAGAGAGAGAGAAAAAGAGAAAGAGAGAGAGAGAGAAAGGGAAAGAAGAGAGAGAGAAAGAGCGAGAGAAAGAGAAAGAAAGAGAGAGAAGGGAGACACATAGAAGACTGCAGGGAGTGTTTTATTTAGGTCAAAGATCTGTGAATAGTTTGGTTACGACAGGAAATGGGGAGTTCTCTTTGGTAAAACCTGTGCATTGTCGATAATACCTGCAGTTGCTCTTTACTTGTCCTCTAGACAACCACCTGTGCTTTTGCAAGGACCGACGTCTATTGGCAAGACAAGTTTGATTCGTTACTTGGCAGCGTGCACAGGACACACATGTGTTCGCATTAACAACCATGAGCATACTGATTTGCAGGAATATTTGGGAAGCTATGTGACTGGCCCTGATGGCCAATTGGTCTTTCAAGAGGGTCAGTTTGTGTCAGTGAATGTGTGTATGTGTATGTGTGTGCATGTTTATCCATCCCAAGGAGAGATGTACAGGGTGCAGGTCATGTGCGGAAAGAACAAAGATGTCAAAAACAACCGGTACAGCAGTAGGAGATCAGCCCACTCATTACTTATAGATAGCCATACTTCACAGGTAAACTCAAAAATGAGAAATTTGGAAGTAGCAATTACATAGCTAAGACTATTTGCCTTGGGACATGTAAGGGGACAGAATGGGTCTCAAGGATAACAGTTGATCCCAGAGTTGTACAAAGAGAAGGGCAAGGGTTGAAACTGCAATCAAAGACTGTCGTGGGTCACAAGTATCAGCCACTATGCACATGCACTGGCAGAAAAATGAACATAGAGGTGGTTAGTCATTGCCACAATGTGAAAGGGCAAAGCACACACTAACTGCCAAAGTTGTATCAGTCCATCTCCAACAACATTTTAAGGTGAATGGGTAGTGGTTTACTCTTCACAGCACTTCCTTTTCCTTGTTACTAAATGATTGCCTAGGATCATTTCCTTGTAAAAATGCATACCAAAGTGTTAAATTCTGACTGCTGTCGAAAATCTCTGAGTAAGATGCTTTTGAAGGTTGAAAACACACAAAATTCTCTGGTAGTTGTCAGTATTTCATGCTTGATGCTGGCTGTTTCATTGTTTGTGATCTTATTCTACCTATCTATGGCTACCGAAGGTTACTACAGATTTTTCAAACTCTCTCTCATAGTCAAGATATGGTCATCTTGAGACATCTCCTTTTAGGACTTGAGATCCTGACTGGGTAGTCATAACATGGAGAGGATTTCCCAGCACACCAGTCACAAGAAACTTTTTCATGAGATGTTTCACATAAATAGTTTCTCGTGACTAGTGCACTGGGAAATCCTCTTTATGACATCTCCTTTCTTCCCTAAAATTAAACTTCTAATGCCTGCCACTATTTTTGGGACACAGTTTTGAAAACATGTGGTAAAGTGTTGCAGACAATTAAGTTTTGAACAAAATAAAACAACTGGAAGGAAATTGGTTGAGAATTGAGAGTGCGAGGAATTACGGGGATGAAGTGCTAACAAAGCTGGACAGTTGTGGGGCTGAGCAGACAATGCTTGGTGGCTGAACATCCAAAATAGGTACTCTGTGATCAAGACTGGCGGCATGTGTGATCAGGACTGGCAGCATGTGTGATCAGGACTGGCAGCATGTGTGATCAGGACTGGCGGCATGTGTGATTGGGCTGGCCAGCTTTGAAGCTGTGTACTTGCATGCAGTATGGCTGACATGCATGGGCCAGCACATGCAGACCTACAAAGTACAATCCTGTACCCAGGTAGATCTAAAAACAGATTCCTGATTTGTGGACAGTGCTTCAAAACAAAGGTGAAGGATACTCCTTTCATCCAAAATTTCCTATACAAGAGAGCAAGCTAGTGTGGCAGAGGGTTTCATTGAGGCCTGGTGAACGTGTTTTCCAAAAATAAAGGGTTTCATTTGGGGATTTATGAGACCTCTACCTGTTCTCCATAACTCTGCGTGTGTCATGTGTATGCGTGTTTCAATTCGAAAAGAAAGATGTAAGCAACAGAGCACATCTCGCTCACAAAAAGACAAGAAGCAAAATGAAATTGACAACAGCAGCAATTGGCCTGTTTTCATCACTCGATCACTGCCAGTCTGTACAGAAACTGAAGGAGTGTGTGTTGAGCTGTTGGTAAGAGTGGTATGACATGTTCATTGCAGTCACTTTACTGTTATCAATTGCAGGTGTGTTAGTGACAGCAATGCGTCTTGGACACTGGATCATTCTTGATGAGCTCAATTTAGCTCCCACTGATGTGCTGGAGGCGCTCAATCGAGTAAGACTGGATAATGGCTAATTCTGTTATTTTGGTGATGCATATGAAGTCTTTTTTACTAGAGTTTAGAATAGAACATACAATTTTTCTTGGTGGCCAGCTTAGCATAACGATTTATCTGTATGTAATGACTTCTTAGGAAAGATGTGTTCGTGGTCTCTATCCAATCTGGACATGGAGTAAAATGCTCATTCTTATAGCTTGTAGTAAGTCTACCCTTGTTCTGCAACCACCTGCTTTTTCAAGAACATGCAGAAAATTGAAAATTGCATTGTCCTGCTTTAGGTGTTAGATGACAACAGAGAGCTGTTCATTCCAGAGACACGGCAGGTCATCAAAGCACACCAAAAGTTCATGCTCTTTGCTACTCAGAACCCAGCTGGCCAATATGGTGGGAGAAAGGTGAGATAAGTTGGTATGTTTCATCCTGTGCCACCAGTGCACGCTCTTTGGGCAACTAATCGAGTGATGTACTTTCTATTTCACAAGGCCATTCATGCCTAAGAATAAATGACAAAATGATTGGCTCTTTCTCTTTGATTGTGATAGTGCCAAAGAGTACTGATTCACAGCCTATATTTAGATCCATTTTTGTAACTTCTTGTGTGGCTTGAGCTATCTACATGTGTCATGAATGACTTCGTGATTACTAATTGTGTACATGTCTGGATAGGGTTGTGGGTCTACTCTACCTGTGCTATGCAGCCCATGATGCATGCATGCACGCTTATGTACAGAAGAAGTTGTTGAAGAAGAGCTCATTGAGCACATTCTAGATCTTGCTGTTGATCTCTTGTCCAGACAAAAGATGAAGAATGCATAATGTTCCTGGGGTTTGCTTATCCGTTATCTGGGATAGCTGGGATTAACGACAGCATGTATTCTTATCTTTATAAGTGTGTTTGGGGTTATGTACGCAGATATGTTCTTATGTTTGGGTGGAATGTGGGTGTGAATGTGGCTAGGAGTGTTGGAGTGCCTGCAGAGGGTGAGCTGAGTGTGGGCCATTATGGCAAGAGAGGGAAGGGATTGCCAAAGAGAACTCTGGTAGCACACTATGCTTTTTCGAAACAGGTATTCTGTAGTTGTCAGTGTAATCGTAGAGGCAGCAGCAGTGTCAAGTATGTGGTAGAAGTTTGACAACAGATGGATAACATTAATGTGGGTGTCACACTACAGCTGAAATTGATTGTGTCAATTTAGACTTGTCTTCACGACAGCAAGCATTTCACTCACAAAGGTATATAATTTCCGTGAGAGGCAGCCTAGCAACATTGATCGTGCACAACTGAAGATACAAACACTGGATTTAAACTGGCATACAGAGCGAAAATTGGAGAATGCACAGTTAACTTGCAGTGTTGACAGTGCTGTGCATATAAGGAAGTCTTCGAAATCTGCCTTCTTGACAAATTGCCTCAACTTTTTTTAGTCAGGATCTGAAGATTCCATTTCTTTAGTTTCAAAGGTTTCCATGATGACTCCATGGCCCAACCACAGAAGATGCATGGTCTATCACATCACAACAGGGATGTCACCAACCACTGACCTACCATCCAGTGGCCAGTTGGAGACAGTGTTGGACAGTTGGACAAAGGTCAACCATTCTAAATTTTTCTTTCGTAGTCTACCTTGCTGAAATTTAATGGTGGGGACGTGAAGGAGAGGACTTGAGAACTATTATGTAGGCATTTGTGTGTATGTGTTGAGAAATGTTGAACTCTGAGACACTGAAAATGCAGAAAGATGCATATTTTTGGCTTTGGCTTTTAAATTTTTTTGGAGGAGTGTGCCCTGGACTCCCCCCAGCGAGCTCGAGCTTCTCCCTCACATGGCTCCACTCGCTGTGCTTTATGCGTGGACAGTTGGGCAAAAATCCTGGTGACAACACTGCACAAAACTTGCCATCGATCATTTCTCAGTGCAAAGCTGAACTGACAAGTTTGCCAAGGGATAACTAACAATCAAGGCTTAATGAGCTCAGGTGTAATGCAGGCATTCTCAAAAGCACCTATGATGGCCGAAAGAAGGCCAAATTGTTTGCAAGCAATCAGGCAGCAAATGCCTGTTTTGATCACTGCCATTGTCTGGCTTTGTGGAAAGATGGGATTGGATGAAGAATCTCTTTCAGGTGCCAATATCGCTATAGCTACTAGAGTTTCCTGGTGACTGTCGTTCTTCTTTGCAAGCCGCCCTGTGTTTATAGAATTGCAGCAAACAAATCCATCATTTCTGTGTGGCATGGCTTCATTTGTCACAATCACTAGAACCTAGTGTGACAAGCCAGTAACTCCCAATGTGTAGGTGGTGATCAAGCATTGATGTGTCTGGAAAGAGGGTAGCTTAAAGGCAGACAGGTAGACAATAAATCTGGGAGGAGGGAAAAGGGAAGGAGGGGGTTTTCCATTGCTGCTCATTTTGATTTACAGTTCACCCAGCAGTGTCCTCTCCCTATAGGTACTGTCACGAGCTTTGCGCAATCGTTTTGTCGAACTGCACTTCAGTGAGATTCCTGCTCAACAGTTGAAAGTAATTTTACAAGAACGCTGTTCTTTGCCAGCATCCTATGCTGCCAGGATGGTGGAAGTCATGACCGATTTACAGGTTGGTTATTTTCCTTTTCCCCCTCTTTTCTGTTTTCTGTGTTGCTCTAAATTGCTTTGTCAGCCACTCCATACCTATCGTTAAATATTATTTGTATGTTTGGCTATTCATAGACTGTTCGTCGATCGTCAAGTGTTTTTGAAGGAAAACATGGCTTCATAACACTAAGAGACCTTTTTCGTTGGGCTGAGCGTTACCGCTTGTCACCACAAATTGGCAAGCACTACAACTGGAATCAACATTTGGCTGAAGATGGTAAAAAATGTGCTCAGCCTTGTTGTGTTTAAATTGCCTTGCAAACTTGTTAGTGGAAAAAGAATGGGCAAATTTTCTTTGTTTTGGGTGTAGCATTTGTTTTACTGTCTACTACCTTGATTTAGGAAACTTTTCTGTTTTCCCAGGGTTTATGCTGCTTGCTTCTCGAGTGCGCTTACGTGATGAGGAGGATGTTGTTCGTGAAGTGTTGGAGAGGAAGTTTAAATGTACAGTGGAGGTGACACGACTATTCGGTGCTAACTCCCTGGCAACTTCTTCTTCTACTGATCATGTATCACTTGAAAACATGTCACCAGTAACCAGACCATTGCTGGAGGAGGCAATGAAGTGTGCGACTCAGTTTGCAGAGACCAAACATTTGGTGTGGACTGCTCCTTTACGACGAATGCTGGTTCTTGCTGGTCGAGCAATGCACTTTGGAGAACCAGTGTTGCTGGTCGGCGAGACTGGGTGAGTGCTTTCTTAATCTGCATCATCAGTATCACTTTCTTATTTACTGTTAACTAATTCATACACTTGTTTTGGAGTAGAATGGACCAATCAGTTCTTTTCTCTAAAGCATTTGTTTGTTTGTTTGTTTGTTTGTTTTTTAATTTTTCTGCAGTTGTGGCAAGACTAGCATCTGTCAGCTGCTTGCTAAACTGCACACACAGCAATTACTGTCGGTTAATTGTCATTTGCACACCGAAGCTGCTGATTTCTTGGGCAGTCTACGGCCAGTGCGCTCAGCCAGCAGTACAGATGAAGTAAGCACTTGCCTTCTCCTGACTGCTTTCTCATCTTCCAGGACTTGTTCATGTTGGTATGCAGAGCAGCTCAGGGGTTGTTCTGTACAGTTGATCCATAAGCTTATATTGCAATTGATCGAAACCCATTGATAATTGGTCATTTTATCTTTTGCTAAACTTCAGCAACCATCAAGACTGTTTGAGTGGCGAGATGGCCCTCTGGTAACTGCTATGCAGGAAGGAAGTGCCTTTCTTGTTGATGAGATTTCTCTTGCTGATGATTCTGTACTTGAACGACTCAACAGTGTTCTTGAACCAGAGCGTTGCTTGCTGTTAGCTGAGAAAGCATCATTGGATGATGGAAGTGGCTCTGCTGAGCTCTATGCTGATGAAAAATTCCGCCTGATGGCCACTATGAACCCAGGAGGTGACTTCGGAAAGAAAGAGGTCAGTAGGTTTGCCAGCAAGCCTCCATTTATATTGCCTTTTACCCACAACCACACAGAGCACTGTATGGTATTTTATTGTTGAAGATGTGTTTATCTCCGTTTTTTTTTCTCCACCTCCTCTTGTCCCTCACCCTTTCCTTTTCTGATGGCAGTTATCTCCTGCTTTGCGCAACCGCTTCACTGAAATTTGGTGCTGTGATGTGACTGAGCCAAATGATCTATGTGCCATAATTGAGCACAGCATTTCTGCTGGCATCCATCTGGATCAGTCATGCTCTGGTAAGCCAGCTTTGATCATGTAAGCTGCACAATGATTTCTTCCGGTGTGCCTGAGTGTAAGTGCTGGTATGAATCTGCACGCTTTAACCTCTCTTAGCCATCAGTTGACCTTACAAGCTGCTTAATCTTGGTTTTCTGTGAGTTTGTGATATTACCTTATATGTATACAAATCAATATATATATATATATGTGTTGGTTGTAATAGTGATCTTGATAAGTGTTCTTTTTGGATGTTAGTGTTATTGTTCTTACTTCCCAGCGTAAACCACTGATGAGAGCAGGGCAAAAAGCTTCTGGTCTATCATGCGGGACTAATGTGGGCTGACATTTTGTACTGTTTCCAGGAATGGTCTCCAAGGTCACAGTGTTAGTTTGTCCATGTGTGTATATATGTATATGTATGTGTGTATACATATATATATATACATGTGTATATATATACATATATATACATGTATATATATGCATGTATGTATGTATTTCCCGTAATGTTGCATCCATGAGCTGAGCTCATATAAGCCCGTCGCGTGTGCAAGCCAAAAAATGAATCTCTTTTGTGCACATAAGCTTGTCATATGTACAAGCCAGGCTTCAATTGTGACATGAGGTGCAATCATGACACATGCACTCGTCATGAGTTGTACAATCGTGACATCAGACTGTTGTACCATACACATTTTGTACCCATACCAGTACATATTCAATTTCGTCATATACCAGTAAGCCTGGCAATGAAAAGATCATGTGACTTTTAAGCCTTTCTTGCATATAAGCCTGTCTTGAATAGAAGGTGGCTTCCAAAATCAGCATAACGTGAAATAAGCTCGGCTTTTGGACGCAACTTTACAGTATATAAATTTTGAGTGATGGGGGATGGTAGAGAGTTATGGAAGGTTGGGATGGAAATCAGTGCATGAACATTCCAATAGCATAGATGCAGTTGTAGGTTTGTGTCATTGCGGGAGTTCAACACTTCACTTATCCATTATCTGCAGATAGTGGAATAGGACGATGCATTGTTGCGTTTCTTGACTGGTTGAAAGAGAACTCGTCTGGACAAAAGTGAGTGGAAACGGGAAAATGTTGAGTTGGTGCCTTGGAATAGTATTGGCTGCTATTACATAGTGGGTAGTATTGGCTGCTATCATGTAGTGTAAAGTATTTATGTCTTCATTTATATCTTGTTTGGTGTATTTAGAAGATCGGACTTAGTGCAGCAGCAGTGAGGTTGAATTAGTCAAACTCTTCCATCCATCTACCATTATCATAATGTTAATTTTTGGCCTGCTCCCTCCCTCCCTCTCTCTCTCTCTCTCTCTCTCTCTCCCTCCCTCTCTCTCTCTCTGTGTCTCTCTTATGTCAAGCTTCCTATTCATAGGATGATTCTCTCTCTCCTATGTCAAGCTTACCATTCATTGGATGATTAATCTTCAATTTGCTTCAAGTAGATAGTTTTCCTTTTTGTGTTGAATTGAGATATGCAGCTGCATTGACAGCACACTCTATTGTAATGCTATAGGCTATCCCCC
>JAOWAW010127948.1:0-11789 GCA_028565695.1 Nicola tetela
GTGGGCTGGGAGAGACATTGAGTGTGAAAGGTTTGTGTATAGTAATGTTTTAGGATTCAAAGTGATGTAGAATCCCAAAGCAAACAGCTGCTTGTAACGAGAAATTGGTGGAAGGAATACCACTGCAATCGTACTGGCCTATTCAGAGATCAGATCTGCACTTGATCACACAACTGCTTGTGTGGCTCATCAGCATGTTGCATGTGGCAAGTTGTTTGGTTTTTGTTTTTTTTTTTGCCGTGGCTGCTCTGTGTTGTTTTACTTTTGAAGTGTCCAGACGCCATTGCTGGTTGAATTAATTTGTCTACATGTGTATGTGTTAATGGGCAGCCATCGCCTTGGTCTGAGCACAAAGCTCCAGATGGTCGCATATACTTCTTCAACTCAGAGACCAAACAGTCGTCTTGGTCAAAGCCGGATGAGCTTAAGTCACAGAGTGAGGTAAGCCAGCAAGGGAAGCCTTTTATAAGTAGGCCATGTTTTGGCAGTGTGTTATACTCCTGCATAGGACAGAACTGTTCTGTGTTGGGGTAAAATTATTTTGATATATTACTCAGACTGTTTACAGTTGGTTGCTCAACATGGTTATTTTTATAGAGAATTTGTGTTTATCTGGGTTTGTGCGGTGTGGTGTGGTGGGCAGTGTTCACAGCTGCGGAGAACTGTTTGCTTGCTAGTACTGAGAGGTATTGTCTGCTTGTAATAGCCAGGTATGTGTACACGGACAGAAAACAGAGTGATGGAAAGCTGAGAAGAGTTTTGACTGAAAGCTGGAATCAAGTAACCTGTACAATGGTTCTATTCCATTTGAAAAGTTGGCAAAGCCTCAAGAAAGAATACTCTAAGACCATTTGTTGATGTACGAGCATGCCTGTAGTTATGCCAGCATTGGAGATGTCCCTTTCATGGTGTGTGTTCCTGTTGTGATTTTGCTGTGGTGGTTGTCCTTTGATAGAGTCAATCTTTTTCTTTGTGTTTGTGGCTGCTATGTTTCCATTGTCAGTGTATTGTACAATTGTTTGGCATTTGCGCTTTTGTGGAGCCATTTGTCTTAGAGTGTCTGTTTCTGTTGTTGTACAGCGACTCCTATCACAGTGTGTATGGAAAGAGCACAAGACACAAGATGGCCGTGTGTACTACTACAACTCAGAGACAAAGGAATCAGTGTGGACCGAGCCAAAGGAATTAGTCGAGCTAAAGGGTACTGAGTTGTGTTTTGTGTAGATATTCTTGACAACGGATGGATGTTGTTGCCATGGCTGCAGAGTGATGTAAACAGTGTGTTGGTTTTGGAGCAGCTCAGAATGCTTGTTGGGTTGTGCTTTTTGCTTTCATCTTTGACCAGTGCAAGTTGCTGCTGCTGCTGAAAGAGAGAAGCAGGAGAAGTCAGAGTAAGTATTAAACTTTTTTTGTTGACAAGTTTGTTGCTTTACTTACATTGGTCAAAAATGGAGTCATCATGAGTGTGGGATTCCTCTTGCCTTATTTCGCACATAGAGTTAGACTCTCTGTATTGATTTGGAGTGATGTTATGGCAACAATCCATGTTGAGTGGTTATTTGGTTTTTGTTTCTGGTGTCGAGTTTTCAGTAGCGTGATTTTTGCTTTGTGGTTCAGTGAGGAGAGCTCGTCATCTGATGAAGATGAAACTTCACCTGAAGATGGCCAGCAAGAAGCAGAAGGCGCGGGGGATGTGTCAGGTGTAAGGTAGGATTTTTATGTTCTCACATGTCACGTGACATCACACCTACATTTTAATGTTGAGATGAAGGGCATGATTTTCAAATATCACCAGGAAAGCACAATCCTGGTGTCAGTCATTGTCGGTCAAGATAGACTGCAGCATTGCAGAAATCTGGCAGTGCAGCACTGGCATTGGTATTGGAGGTTGGATTGTTTGTGAAGTCATGGCTGTGGCATAATAGCTCAGTGGTTACAGCATTCATGCACAATATGAAAGGCCCTAGGTTCAATCCCCAGTTGTACTGCCCTGATTTTGCCTTTCCCCTGGTCCAGTGTCAGTGCTTCTTTGGGACCAGTGAGTTGGGATGTTTTTGTGATTATAACAACCTGGTCAGGATTGTGCTTTCCTGACTTGATTTATTGAAATGAGGCAGAAGCCTCTAAGTTCTAAAAGAAAAAAACAAGGGCCTTTGAAACTCATGAGTCTCCTGGCCTCTCTGTTACCACTGTAAACTGTCCATCCTAACGTACTGACTAAGCCGTGGTGATGTCGCTGTGGCGTAATGTATACTAGTCTCACCTGGTAATGTACTAATGAAGCAATAGTGATACTACTATGATTGTCACTGTGGCTCATCTCACAAATCTCACCTGATAATCAAGACAGACCCACAGTGTTTACTACTATGGTGACCATGTGATGAATACTAGTCCTGCCTAATTATGTATGAGCTGAGTTGGGCTGTCTCTCTGGCGAAGTAGGCTGTAAAACATGTTATTTTGGTGTTGGATGAATTTTAAATAGTTTTAGCAGTGGAGGAGCTTTTGCTAAAAGTTCTCTTCGTAAATCGAATAATTCTATGAGGAACACAGTGTCTACAACTACATGCCTTGTCCATGAGGGGTCAATCGTTATTGGCAAGATTCTCGCAAACGTTTGCATAAAGCCTCAAATCGTACAAAATTCTTTTGGGATGGAGGGAGCCAGAAACCATGTTCATTTCACACTGTGGGCTACAGCTCGCAGTCCAATAGACTGCGCATTCTAGTTGACACAAAATCAGTGTGTAATCCATCATGCTGGGCAATTTCTACCTTACAGTGTAGTGCAAACACTTATCTACAGTAGCATTCAGCTGCCCACAATCCAGTCCTCTTGCTGGGTGCAGACTGCCCAAAGAGCATGGAGGCCTGCATCAGTACCTGCTGTACACTGGTGTATCATGGTATAAGGTACTAGTAGTAGTAGTCTACTGCTGTATGAACAGAACACATGTAGATCTATAATTACAATTCAACATAATTAGAGTCCATTCAGGAACTGCTAAATACTTTTCCTGTGAAAATAACCTGTTGTGCAGCAAAGAGATCTCACCTACTGTTGTAGAAACTGAGCTGAGGATGTTACTACTAGTAGTTGTGTCTAATGCTTGATGAGGTGCATGACCAACTCATCAATGATTGCTTCTGTCTGGTTTTCCCCTCACTTTGTAGTAAAGTGCGCATCAACGAGGTTGAGCCACAAGTAATGACAGAAAAGAAGGAGATTGTGTATGAAACAAGAGAGCAAGCACGTGAGGCATTTAAGCAGCTGTTGAAAGAAAAGGTCAGCCCTTTTTGATATCTTTTATTTATGTGTGTTAAAGTGGAGATACGGTCATTTTCTTCTTTTGTCCTTTCATTCTTCAAGCATTGATGTGTAGGTTGTTCTGGTAATGCTACAGTCTTGTTACTCAAATAAGCATGTTAGTAGTACAATGAACTTGTTGACAATTGGTGAGACCATTTTTCTTGTCCTTTTTGTTGTAAGGCTATCTGCTGCTGTTATGCACAGATGTTTCTGTTGTGGGTTGTGGATTTGAGGGAGGAGGAGGCTGGGTATTACTGATTAATTGTTAATCCTCTGACCCTTTTGGGATTTGTTTCTTCTTGGTGGTAGTCTGTTGTTGACTGGTTGACTTCTTGTGTTAAATTTTTTCTTGGTGTGTTTGATCCAGGCAATCTCAGCAACATCAACGTGGGATCAAGCTCTGAAGATTATTGTCAATGATCCTCGATACACGTAAGTGCTACTTGCAGTGATATGTTCCTCCTCCTCCTCCTCCTCCTCCTCCTCCTCCTCCTCTTCCTCTCTCTCTCTCTCTCTCTCTTTCTCTTTTGCTCTGACTCTCCCTGCTCTCCTGCTCTCTGTTATTTTTTTGTATTTGTTTTATTTTTGTTAGAATCTCTTCCATAACTCAATTGGCAATAGGACATTGAATCTTTCTGATAGTTTCGGATGTGTATTTCTCAAGGTGGAAAAAAATTCCTTTAACCACTTAGGGATACCACTTTTCTGCATTGACTTTGCATATTATGCTAAGGTCATTATTACTGTCTTTGTAGACATACCAAGATGAAAAAAGTACAAAGTAGGTGTGTTGCTCTTCCATTACTGCTGGACATTGTATTCAGTACAATCAGTTCAAGTTTGTCATGTATTGTATCTTGACACAGTGCACTGAGAAAGCTGGCGGAGAAGAAGCAGGTTTTCAACAACTACAAAGCACAGCGAGCCAAGGAAGAAAAGGTAGGTTTTATCCTTGTAAGATTTTATGTTCTTTCTGCTTTGTGGCTTACTAGCTGCTTGCTGGTTTGTCCTGTTGTTCTTTCCTAACTGGTGTTTATTTTTGTGTGGTTGTATAGGAAGAACAGCGACAGCGTGCGAAGAAGGCACGGGAAGATCTGCTTGAGATGCTTCAGAAGCATCCCAAGGTGTTCTGTGGCATGCGATTCAGGTAGCACATTGCAGGGTGAAGACATTGTGTCAGGCTGGTGGAAGTGGTTATTGTTGACAATTTTCTTTTCTGATTTCTCCCCAGACTGGCCAATGACCTGTTTAACAACGATCCTGTATGGACTGCTGTGCATAATGAGAATGACCGCAAGGTATGAGTGTTTGTGACTACCTTATTTGGATAGACATCTACAACTCACAGTGCAATGAGCATGGAAGCATCTGTTGTACACATTGAAGATAGTCACAGGTTGTTGTGTGAACTGTAGCAATTACACATCCAGTGGAACCTCTGTATTAAGCTTAGGACGGTCCTTGGGACCGGCCAAAATGGTCTTATTATTGAAACTTGCCTTCCCAGAGTGATTCATAACATGTGTACACAGACCTGCTTCTAAGGCTTTCACTTGCATGCCAAGGTGCAAAACCACTATCTGCATACCGTGTGTGCTATTGTACTGACCTTGTTCCAAGGCTTTGTCTTGCTAAGGTATGAAACCACAATACAATCTGTGCGTTATGTACGCTATTGATTGTGGCCAGTGTGGCCAAATGCCAGAATTAACACCACTGAGACCACGTTGATTGCAGTAGCAGGGTAATTTTGGCCTGATAGGGCTGAAAAATGTAGTCTCAATACCAGGTGGTCTTAATATTGAAACTGTTTTTGTTTAAAAGTAGGGCATCATTTTGGGACTGAGTGAAGGTGGTCATAAAATTGAGGTGGCTGAAGGGTGTGGTTCCGCTGTACCAGATATACAGCCCTTAAAAATCTGACCCATGCAGACCTTCATGATACTACACAAGCAGTACGGGAGGTTAAAGAAGAACATTGGCAAACCAACCCTTGAAATTGATATTTTGATACACAGCATATGCTGGCTTCTGTTGTGGTTTTATGTTTTTTAGTTTTTTTTTTTTATTCTTTCACAAAAACAACACTGATGGCTAATTTTAGAGCAATTCTATTTATTTTAAATTTGTTGTGTGCTGTGTGAGAAACTGTTGTCATTTTTTTTGTCCCAACAGGATATATTTGAGGATGCACTGTTCTACATTGGAAAGAGAGAGAAGGTTCGGATTGTTTCTCTGTAATGCTGTTTTGTGTTTAGGTATTTGTGTTTTCTGTTGAATGTGTGCTGTTGCAAAATGGTTGTGTGTTGTATCTTGCAAGTAATTTTTCTTCAACTTTCCAGGTTAGAATTCCTTTCGTCTGGTTGATGTTTTCCTTTACAGGAAGAGGAGAAGGCTCGTCGTGAACGTCATCGTGAGATTCTTGTCAAGATTCTCCGTAACATACCCAGCATTACATACCGTACTACATGGACAAAGGTGGGTGGAGTGGGTTTGCCCAAAAAATAAACATCCTACTTCAGAACTGCGAGCTATACACAGTCTGT
Source organism: Nicola tetela (assembly GCA_028565695.1). Taxonomy (NCBI): domain Eukaryota; kingdom Metazoa; phylum Porifera; class Calcarea; order Clathrinida; family Clathrinidae; genus Nicola; species Nicola tetela. Next base: position 5,860 of record JAOWAW010127948.1, read on the forward strand.
TTCTCACCTTTTTGTAACTGGGTTAGAGCACTTTACATGAATGGTCTTTCAGAATTTTGAATCTGTAGGAGCCCTGCCTTGTGATAATAGCAGGTATATGTTACACAGAATGCCTCTGAAGCAACTTTTGTTTGGCAGCTAAATGAAACCATGAATGAGTTATGCTGTGGGAAGAGGCAACGGAGGCTGCTGCATTGAGCAGCTTGTTGTAAATTACAAGAATATGTTGATTACCTGTAAGATGGTTTGATTGGGAACGGGAACAGGATAAGAAACAATGGACAGTCAACAAATGACAGAAGTCTACTCAAATGAGCAGGCTCAGATCTTTACTTGTTTGATTACTTCATTACATTGTTGTGAGCATAACCTAATAGTTTGTTAGATGAGTCATCTTGGCAGCAGGAGAAGATGAACTGGTTCTGTTTCTGCTTCTTATTTATCTTGGTCTCTCTTTTTTTCTCTCTCCATAATGTAGGCACAGTTGGTTTTGGAGGAATACCCAGATTTTGCTGCTAATGCTGAACTTGATGGTGAGTGATTGCTATGATTACTAATAATGCTTCGGCTGCTATTGAGTATCGTCTATGGCTAACCTTGCTTTTGTCAGCAGATGTTGACCATGAAGATGTCTTGATGTCCTTTGAGACACACATCCGTGATCTGGAGAAGGTCAGTAGCGATTTGATTAACATAGCCTGCTTTCTCTTAGAGCTTTTTTATTTGACAGAATTTTGATTGATATTTTTATGGTTTGATTAGGAACACGAAGATTTACGTGCCAAGGACCAAGCAAAGGAGCGTCGAGAGCAGCGCAAAAATCGCGATGCATTTAATGTAAGTTACTGTTGTTTTTATGTTAGCCCATGAACTTCTGATTTTTTCATGGTGTTTTGGCTTGGTTGGTTTTTAGACCTGTGCATGGCGGTTTTGCTTGTTCCTTACCAGACGGAGGGATTTGCTGCATAGATTATTGAAGTGTATTGAGGATTAGAGCAGTGTCACACTACAGCCAAAGTGGGTTCGAAGTTTGCATCCATGGCAAAGTTGCTTGGCAATGCTTGACGCAAGGTTATCACATCAAGCTGTGTTGAAGAAGTAGATGGAGGTATTCAGGGCTGGATCAGAAAGGAAATTGCTGGACACTGCATTCACACAATATAAAAATAATTGGCAATGTGTGTGGATCACCGCTTTTCAAGTACCATCATCCCTTATCACTATGTAATCCCAGTGTTGCTGATAATTTCATGGGGAATGCTGGTAGCTGGAGGTGTAAATCTGTCAATTTTTTTAGTGGCACCAACCTTCAATATCGGTTGAAATTCAGTTAAAGTGCCCACTAAATTCAGTACTTTTTGTATCAAAATTGGTAATAGTTTGAAAAATTTTGTTTGGAACATTTGGAAAGTTGCCAGTCCACAGCCTGGGCAAACTAGACATAACAGGAAAAGCTTACAACGCTTGTTCCCGTGGGGTGCATATTTGAACTCCCCTATCAGGATGCATCAATACGGTCGCACCACTTGATGTGCAGTGCTCAGTGAACCAGAACTTGAAGCTGTTTTATACTTTTGGTCATCTATCCTTGGAAGTTGGTAGAAAATTAGTGTGTTATGTTGGATTTCAGTGCATTTTGCACTGATTTTGGTAGTCGGTAAGGAAAGAGTATATCGGTAAGTTACCAATGTTATCAGTAACATTGGTAACACTGTAATCCCAAGGGCACTTTGAGGATTGCCTAAATGGGGTTATGTAGTAAAGGGGTTTCTTCAGTCGATAAGATGTGTGCCATCCACAACGCAGACCTTTGTGGTTTTGAGGTGGTGTGGTATGTCCACCATTTTATTTCTATGGTGATTAACCTGTGCCATTTTGTTTCCATGGTAACCTGCATAGCGTTTTTATCTCCATGGTTACTTCAAATTGTCAATGTCAGTACAAAATCTTTAGGTTTGACTAAGAGAATGAAAACAAGGTGAAAAATGAAAACTGTCACAGTGCCAGTCAGGAACCTTGGCCTAGGGGTTTGGAGGTCAGTAATATTGTAAAGCAGAGCTTCAAATTGAAACTTCAACTGCCATGTTATGCATACTGTCTAGGTGACCAGATGCTCTGTTTGCCATGACAAAATAATGACATTGTGACAGTGTTTCATGCTGCTATATCAGACCATAACACGCCAGACAAAAACATATTAGTGCACACAATTTCTATTCTGTAGGTGGGGATTCACAGCAGGTTCAAGCCCACCCAGGTGCTCACATTCAAACTGAGGCTAGGAGGCTTTGCTGGGCATTCACCCAGGGTCTTAGAATAATTGGGGAGACTTCACCTACTACGGTGGGGTCGTGTGTATGGTGCTGGGTAAGGCCATGCAAAAGTCCTTGACTAGCAAAAAATGTGCTACTGGCCAATGCACATAACAGGCATATTTACTTTAAGCCTTGTGACGCTGCTCTTAATGGACACACATGTTTAGTATTTTTGCGGTTATTTTGAACAGTGTGGTGAGGCGTGGTCATTCTTCTTCTGCTAGGTATTCCTGGATGAGCTGCACACAGCTGGTAAACTCCACTCCATGTCCCTGTGGTGTAATCTGTATGACATGATCAGTGATGATCCACGCTATGAGGCCATGCTTGGACAGCCAGGTAAGCACTGTGGACAATACTAGGTGTGACTAGTGTGTTACTACAGTGACCAGAGCAATGGTACTACAGAAGTTACACATAGGCTGAAATACCAGTAGTACAATAATGGTGGTTGCTCTGATGGACTGTAAACAGGAAATTTTTGCTTATTTTGTGAATGGATAGAATTCACGAACTTTAGACACATGAGAAAGACTATAGACTGCACCATCCTATGGCTATGCTGTGCTGGTTGAACAGGCCTTGTATAAATCATGAAATAACCCATTGTGAAATAGGCTGCTTTGCTAAAAACGCAAACAAAACCCACCACGAAAAGTTCCTGTTTTGCAGTAGTTTATTGTGATGTTTGCTGGTATTTTTTATGGTCAGGCTCTACCCCTTTAGATCTGTTCAAGTTTTATGTTGAGGATCTGAAGGCACGCCTACCAGATGAGAAGCGGATCATCAGAGAGATATTGAAGGTAGAGTGTTTTGCCTTCATTGTCATCACAGACTCTGTGTCCACTCTGAGCACTACAGTGCTTGTGTGCTGCTTGAATAATGGCATTGTGTTCATTGTGACGAATAGTTTTGCTTATAACTTTTGGATTGTTCAATGATGCGACAATGCATACGCTGTGCTCAAAGAGTAACTCTCTTTAATTTTCGGCAAAGTTGCTCAACATGATTTATTCTTCCTCTTTAGGACATTGCTGGCTGCACATAGCTGGTTGCACATTCAGTATTGTGAATGCCAACTAATAAACAGAGTGTATTGTTGACTATTTGAGCATCTTTGTTTTTCACAGGACGCTGGGTATTCTGTTGAAATCTCGAGCACATTTGATGTAAGTTGTTTGTTTGTGGGTTTCTCGTTCTAAACACCCTGGGGAGGGGGGAGGATTGGTTAACTACAGTTTTTTTTGCGACAACTGGTGTGTGTAGGTTTACAAGCAAATTTCCACTTTAGGTGAAGGGCTCTAGGAGGATGACACTCTTGGTTGATGTACTTTTTATGGCGATATGGAAATGATGTTGAGAAGATAGAGAGAGGGGGATGAGGAGACTTACGGAAAGACTTAGAAACAGAGAAACATCCAGAGTGAGAAAGAGAGAAAAGGGAGAGAGAGATACTCAGTAATCAACAGACAGGCGGCCTAGGGTGAGATATGCAAAGAGAGAAACACACAACTAAAACAAAGAAAAGAGGACAGAGAGGCAGAATGGGTGATAACACCATAAGAATATTTGATTGATGAGAAGCATTTCTTCTTGACCTTCCTTTCAGGAATTCAAATTGCTTATCCATCGTGATCCTCGTTCAGATAATCTTGATAAAGGCAACATTCGAATGACATTCAACACTGTAAGTGACCTTAAAGGTTTTTTGGTCTCCTCTGCTGTTTACACTTCTGTTAGAGTTTAACTGGACTTCTGTAGCATGATTATTGGGCGAAACACTTAATCAGCTTTGCAAGTGTCTTTTTTTTGGAGCTCAGATAATTCTGTGGCGGTTTTCTTTTTCCTGTGGCTGATTGAACAACGTGGAATGTTCTGTGATCTTGTGTTTTGTGTTCAGCTTATGGAGAAGGCAGAAGCGAGAGAGAAGGAGGTGATGAAAGCAGAGGAGCGAAAGGTATTGTCTGAATGAAGTTGTGTTCAGAACTGTTGTTTGCTTCAGATTCAAGTTCCACTTTGAAATCAGGACCTGGCACATCAGAAGGAATTTTTCTTGCCTGCACCCAGGGATTTACTCCAGTAACTCTGGTATCCTGCCACAAAGACAAGAAAAGAAAGAACGAATACTAGCATTTTGTTTGCTATTGAGTGGAGTAGATTATTATTGTTGTCATGTATCACTTTGAGCAATGAATGTATAAACACTGAACACCATTTGTGCAACAGGGCCTTTGTTGTTGGGTTTGTTCAAAAGAAGTTGTGTTTTTTCTGAACCTTGAAGAGTACTGAGGGTGTAAAGTGTGAAACAGAAGGCTCTGTTTCCATAATGATCAGTTGATTTCAGAATCCATGTGTTCTTTGATGTGTTAGGTGCGCCGTCGTGAGGCTGCTTTCAAGTCCATGCTCAAGATGGCTGCTCCGCCACTGGATCACACATCAACATGGGAAAGGGTAAGAATTTGATGGCATTAGTCAGGGTCTTTCCGTAAGAGTGGGTCCCGTAAACATTAGACCAGGTCTTGGTTTCGCTGGTGTGATATTCTGGCCAATGATATGATCATCTTTGTGATGTTCAGCAAGGCTCTAAAATCAACTTGTGCAATTGTTCACAGTAGCTAACATTATCTGATACCTTTATTCAGTTGCCATCTTGTTAGTTCTAACACCGAGCCTTGAGGCACAGCAGCACATAAGAGTGAGCTTCACTAGTGCTTTACCTTGGGCCTTAGGCCAGGGGGAGGTGAATCAAAATGACTTCAGATGCTATTTACACTAGAGCAGTTACCACAGTACTGTGACATGCCACCAGCCATGCCGAGGGATGAACGTAATGACCAGAGAGGGTAGGTAGTCAATGTAAGGCCCTTTCCCAGACAGCATATGCACTGTGAAGGGCCAAAGCTCGTGGCTAGTGCATGTATTTTATTCTGTGTCTATTTACATGTTTGTGTGCGCATGTGCTGTGAGTGGTGGTGTTTGTATGTGCCTCTCAAAAGTTGCCAACTTTTGGTTTGCTGGCATGCCTATGCTCCACAGTGTCGATCACAGTTTGAAGAGGAAGATGCATTCAATGAAGTCACCGAAGAGGCAGAACGAGCACGACTCTTCCGTGAGCATATCTCAACCTTAGCACCAGCCAAGGTAGGTCATGTTATTGTTATAGTTTATTTGTACACCTCTACAGAGGGTTATGCTGGCCAGAGTTGGCATTTTGGAAGCTCATGTTGATGGGTAGCAGTGATTCCCGCAGCGCCGTCCCAACCGTCCACAGCCGGTTGGTGAAGAATTCAAGACAGTTGTGGAAAGCCTACCAGCCTGCTTTGACAGTTGGCAAATTGACATTGCCGTCAACAAAAAAAAGGTTCCACTGCACGTGGTGTTGCATGTCACTGTTGCATGTTCTGCGCCGTCGACCCATAGATCGTAGAGTCATACTCGTACCATCGCTATAGAGTCAACATGTTGGCATGATGTTGCATGCTCATGAGTCATGTTGTGGAATGCATGCTACATTGGCAACCGCATACACTGTGTACAGTGTGTACATGTAGTCTTCTTAGGACCGTTTCACACTGCGGGAAAAGTCACGGCACGGCAGGGGTTTCGCATGCTTTT
>JAOWAW010127959.1:0-11789 GCA_028565695.1 Nicola tetela
GAAGACCATACTCTTTTACCAATGAGAGGCTGTAATCCGCCCATGTTCCCCTGCCTAGGTGCTCTGCAAGTGCTTCCTCCACTATCTTAGACCAACGTCCTTCTCCATTTTTTCAACCTGCCCGTGCACTTCATAGCCCTGCAGTGCCGGCTATACTTAAGCTTTGCCTACCCCAAATCCCCTCGAATTGCGACCCCTGGAAATCGCCACGACAAACCTAATAGTATCCGTCCTGCTCTGTCCTGTATTTGCTTTAGCCGCTTCTCATTCTCCTGACTAGAACATGCCCACACTTCGCTCCCATACTTCAACACAGGCTTACAGGCCACTTCCCATACCACTGCCCCTGCCTCGATGTCTTCATCACCCTGCCAGAACTTGGCCACCTTAACCGATGATGAGGATGATAATGATGATGATGATGATGATGATGATGATGATGATGATGATGATGATGATGATGATGATGTACAGGAAAGAGGAGCATATGAAGAAATTAACGACACTAAGTGGAAAAAAGGGGAAATATGCTATGATCAGGCTCACAAGTACAAGTACTTACTTGACAGATGTACCCTTTTGTACTGCATATACATGTTGGATCTACCAGCATGGACTGCTTGCCAACAGTCAGTGATTCATGTGGTAATTGGGAACACAGAAGCTAGTCATTGAATATGGCTTGCTGACCTGACAGCAGCAAAAATGCTGCTCATAGTAGAGGCAGCTTACAATGACTTCTACTACTCATAGCACAGACAGCTTACAATGACTTCCACAACTTACAGTGACTTCCACAACTTATGGTGACTTCCACAGCTTACAGTGACTTCCACAGCTTACAGTGACTTCCACAGCTTGCAGTGACTTCCACAGCTTACAGTGACTTCCACAGCTTACAGTGACTTCCACAGCTTACAGTGACTTCCACAGCTTACAGTGACTTCCACTGCAAGTCAAACATACAGTAAATACATTTCCAAAATCCATGCATCTATGCAGTGATAATTCTTGCTTCTTTTTTTCAGCCAACTAGTATTAGTGGTGTCCACTGTAACACTCGCTGCACAAATGTTTAGACATCCTGTAGGTGTTTAGGCATGTCCCTCCCTCATTAGCTCGGGTCAAGCACTACACATAGTTTCAAGAAACAAGTTTCTACCTTAAATGTGAAACTGCTAGTCATCTTTAAAATAAAATAATGTTCCCTCATGAGGAATAATCACCAGTACCAGAAAAGGAAAACTCAATAAACTTAACAAAATGGCACAACAATCTTTGTCACATTTATGGATATGCACAAGAAAAAGGAGGATAATATTTAACTATTCACTGAGATACAAATAATTCAAATGTCCCCAACAGACATGCTAAATGCATAACATTATGTCCCTGCACAATTGAATGGTGTAAGCTGCAGCTGAAAGTCATCAGCTGAAAGCACACGCATTTCAGTCAGCTTGTGTTTCTACACGCTCCCACTCCTTCAGCTTTACCTTGCACCCATCAGCTGGATAGATGGTTGGCCCATAAATGATCTTGTCACCTTCTACTGTCATTTCTCTTTCCCACTCAAATGAAGTTGCGAGCAATGCGGCAAAAGCTGTTAAGTGGTTCAAAGCATAGCGCTGGCCAATACAATGATGAGCGCCATGGCCAAAAGCAAGGAAACTTGTAGCTTCTTGATTGCCAACTTTGTCGTTAGACCAGCGATCTGGGTTAAAGGTATTTCCATCCTCAAAGTCCTCATGGTGTGATGCCCATATGTAGGGTAAGATTATACTTCCCTTTCTAACTGTGTAGTCATCAGTCAACTTGCAATCCTTGACAGCAACATGTGGAACCATAGTTACAGGAGGACGGTATCGGAGAACTTCCCGGACTACCTGAGGGCCACAAAAAGACAAACAAAGGTAATTAAAAAACCCATGGAAGTTACTTTTTAAAAAAGCTAAGGAGAACTGACACTAAGAAAATTACTTCTGAGATGACTTCATTACACCACTGCAGGTTTCGGTACTTGAGAAGTACTTGTGAAATGATAACACCCAGTTTATAAACCCCACTAGTTGAAAACATCTTAAAGTATAAGCCAACCATGTGGGATTAATTTTAAGCATGGATGCAAACACTATTAGCAGTTAGACCACTGCATGGGCTCATCTATTACTATTGATTTATCACAGACAAAGCACAAATTTTAAAGAATCCATTGGTATATTTAAAAAAAGTATACATTAATTTTCAAGTCCAAGGCATTATTGGGCAATTAATAACACTCCACCTGCAGCTGAGGAAGTTAGGTTTTTAAAAATGCCAAGGCTTTAGATTTATCCGCACAAGGATATTACAACTTATAAGCCCAGTACTGAAAACTGATATTACAACTTATAAGCCCAGTACTGAAAACTGATAGCAATAAAATTATAATAGACTTCCACAGACTAAAAAGCTGTCGCAGAGCCCTTTTCACTAATTTTAGCTCTTTTCACTAATTTTTGAAGAATGCACAACCAACTTAATTAAGCAGCAACTATGCAATGCACATGCAACTCCTCCAGAGTCATGTTTTGATGGCTGTCAGCAAACAGCCCATTGTGGCGTAGTCGATGGGAGCATGCATATGGCTGGCACTTCAACAGCCCCCCAGTTCAATCCAGATTGGTCACATGTTTACTATTGATATCAACTTCTGAAAAATCCAGGACAACCTGTATTTTTACGATGGAACATCTTCATTCACTTTGGGAATTTCAATCCTCACAAGAATCTTGGCATGCTAAATGTTTGCCATTGTAATTTGTTTGTCATGTGAAGCCTGTTTTCATGCAATGACCTTATGCTAACAATCAGCAAAATTACCTCGGCAATAAAGAATACAGTTTTGGAATTGACAATAAAAAATATCTTTTTGGAAATGACATGTTAACCACTTTCTATTTTCTTTTCCTTAAAGCAAATGCCATCAGCAAGAAGAAATTATTGGCCATTTTAATCACCTTTATATTTGCATCAGAAGTTTTATCTAATCTTTCCCATTTAAATATCACATAAAAGTCTGGTTAGCTCTCATACTGATGGCATGGCTCTTCAGACCTTGTCACACTTTGATATCAAACAAAAGAGAAGAAGAAGATGACAAAATCTGCAAATAGTACACCAAACGGGTTTAAACTAGAGATCGTTAGAATGCCAACCATGCTCTTTAATCATTGATGGCTAAAGCACCAGCCTGACTACACCCGGCAATGGACTGCTCGCTGACAGCTGGTGGTAACTGACTACATATGGAGCAATTGTATGTGATCTCTAATCTGCCCCATCCTTTACTTTCAGGGGTGCATTCTTCTTAACTTCTTAAAAAGTGCTCCAAAGGTACTCGTCTGTGAGATAAGTCCAATATACCACTCACACCCCAGGTAAATAGCCCTCATACAGTTCCAGTGGATAGTATCCATAGGGACTGTATGACACCATATACAATCAGGCTCATGATATAGTGGACACACACATATTTACAGATAGACAGATACTGAAAGCTCTTGCACATAAAGTGTGTGCCAATTATAGTGTGATGATTAATCGTTGTTTGATAATTTTGTGCGATAATGAGGTTTTGGTGATAATTGCGAGTGAGCACACCCAGGCAATGGTGAACAATATTGTTTTCAACGAGTCAAACATTTTCTTGAGGCTTCCTTTGAAATATCATTCACAGCTATCTTTGCTATGCTAGCGCTAGCTCCCGGCTCAGGCTCTACAAAATTTAGAGGCACAAGTGTTGTCTCAAACAGTTATATTTAATGCAGTTTGCACAAACTTCCTGTTTCAGTATGCATGGTTGGGCATCACATGCAGTGAGCTCTGTTGCATGCGAGTAAAAAGCGGAGATCAGTGATCTTCGTGCTCAGCAAATCATTTGGTCCAGCAATACAGCGAACCTAGACAGCATGCCTTGCCGTACACATTTTGTTTTATTCTTTTCAAGGCGAAAGAGGAGTGTGAGTTGAGTATTGTCCCCCTGATCCCTGCTGAGGACTTTCATAGCGTCTCTGATATGTCAATAGTTTAGCAGCTATCACTCAGCATTTGAATGATGCATCTTTTGCAAGTCACAGCAGTGTCCAGCTTGTATAAATTATCACTAAAGTAAAATAATCATGGCTAAATTATTGCAAGGAAAATTTTGGGCAATTCACAGCTCTAAGCCGATTACAACCTACTGCAGACAATAAATTACATGGCTCATATAGGGCATAGCCCACCACTCTTAACAGTAACACTGCACTAGCAGACACTGACCTGTGTTGTGTACTCCATCTTATCCAAAACTTCACGTGTTATCTCACCATCATCGGGACGAAGGCGGTGTTGTTCTTCACGTACACATTGTAGGACATCTGGGTAATCATGTAACAACACCATCATCCATACTAACGAAGATGTAGACGCATCCTGTTGTAAACCATACAAGTATTTCCAGATATTATTGGTGTTAGTAATCTACTTTTAAAATTCACTGACTAATGCCCAAACACACATCTCACGTGCAAGTCAAGGAAGTGAAGAAGTAGTGTGCTGCTAACCCAAGATGTACATTGAACTGTCCTGTTGCTAAAATTACACGCAGTTGAAGGTGACTGTGGACAACCAGCCCATGTGGTCATTATGTGCTATAGATGGAAGTTCAAGAAGCTGTCACTCCATTTTTAAAGGATCAACATCATAAGATGCCCATTTGCCAAATTTCAGTCCAATCAGGCCTTCTGGTAAACCATAACAGCTTTAGAAAATTCAAATTTTCCACCACCATTTTCTTCACCCCCAAAAGGAATAATTCAGTGATAGCTCCACCAAATGTTTTTGTAAGCTGCAGGCTTTCCACTGATTTAATAAAGCCTTAGGCATTTGATGCTTCCTCAAATTTCCTCCAGAGGGATCCAAAGGGGTAACCAACCTAAGATTCTTAGACTACACTTTGGGAAGATTAGGCAAACAAAAACAAAAATAAAGCAGCTCAATAGGAAAGAGCCCCATCCTCCTCATAGTTTAATGCTTCTAATAATTTATTAACCCATTGAGTCCCACATGACGTCTATAGATGCTTAGCAAAGCACGTAGTCTTTCCATTGACAACAGAGAATGGCCACATAGCCCTTTCTGCTCACAGAATTACTCTAGTCGTGATTAGTACACACTACTGTTACTGATATATCACTAGACTACTGGACAGCACTGGCATTGTGACACCATGCTGGCATTGTGACATCATGACCTACATTCAGTCTCTTGGCTCACCTGGCTTGCAAAGAGAAAGTCCAAGATGTGGAAAGCAATTTCAGAGTTGGTGTTGTGTTCAGCTGTGATTTTGGCTGCTATTTCTCCATCCTCTTCAGCATCAGCCACTTTCACAGACTGCATCCATACATCAAGCAAGCACTCTGCACTCTCACCACCGGCCATGCGTAGACGTGATTCTGCCACCATGGGTGTCATAAGCTTGATGAGTTTTTCACGAGCACGCACTGCATACCATAGAGTTGTTCCCGGCAAAACAATGGGAATTGCTAAGAATCCCTCATTGAGTTTGAAATAAAGTTGGGACATTTCTACAAACTGCTGTTGGCTCTTGATATACGGCCCAACAAAAACCTGCAGTGACAAGTGACAAAGTAAAGATGTCCTTTCTCGCCCACAACAGTCAAAATCGCAAGAGGGACTCTCAGTAATGAGAAATGTAGTAAACACCACAGCCAGTACTCTACCTACCTATACCTAACACTAATGGATGAACTGTTGATCAATGACAGCATAGCCATCTGTCTTTCTGAAAGGACTGTACTGCATTTAGCCCTTTATGTAGACAATTTAAGCCTTGTTATTTATAATTCAAGGCCAACAGCTTCTATCAGCTAAGTTGTCTCTGCCAGTACAAGTTATATTGTGCTGTGACTTAAGCACATTAAACAATGCAATAATTATCAATGTGCTATAAAAACTGACTTAATGCACAGTGTTGAATACACAGGCCTCTGTCCATCGAGGTGTTGGCAGTAAGTCATTTTTGCAGAAAAGCTTCATATTGTTTATTTACAGAGTGAGGGCAATTACTGGTATGTTGTTCTACATTTTGATACTTTTGCCCCCTCCCAGAAACCAGATCATATGTGTATTATTAAATAAAATGCATTACTAACCCAAGTTAGGCCCGGTAGAAACTGGAGAGGTGTTCCTACAGACATAAATGGGCGTTCGTGTGTGTGTGCGTGTGTGTGTGTGTTTGTTTGTTATAGGGGCCACGATTATGGGAGCCGCTATTCCTCCTCCTCAATTACACGTAGTTCATACAGAGTACCTCATGAGTGCCTACATTCTCTTTTGGGAACTGTCTTGGGATGTCATATGCTCAAGGACCAGAAAACACTTTTGGGACATTTTTGCAAGAGTTTGCATTGGGACTGACTAAGTCATAATGTGTATTGAGCGACTAGGCCGGTGATGTACAGTCATGTAGGCCCACATCATGAATGAGCTGATTCATGATGTAAGTGTGTCAGTGACTACATCTATTGACAGAGGTTGGGCCGGGCAACTCATCAACCAATGATGAGCGAATTGATATCATCGTTTGTGTGAATCCTCAAAGGGTTTTTATTTGCCTGATGAAGGTCAGAGCTGACAGGTCCGAAATGTCACAAAACAAATTTTGTGCTGGAGAAGAGTGATTTTTGACAAAATACTGCTATCTACTTACATATCTGATAAAAATACTAAGTTTGGGGCCAGGGAGTGATTAAGAGTTGTTCTTTGCTCAGCCATCCTTTACAGTTGCTGGTGCTTTCTTCTTCGAAAACACAGTTTCCCACACAATAGTGTACAAGGTGGTACAGTGTACGTCCTTGTTCGCTCTTGGCCATGGTGCCAGCCTTACATGTAGTGCAGTTGTATTACTTGGATCAAGACATTGCAGAGGAGCAATGCATGCCCTTACGTCTTGTATTCATATTTCCTATACTCATAATAAGAGCATAATATTCCTTAGCCGAAGTCCAACAGTTTTCTCCTGGGTCTACAATAAGGGCCAGCAAGGGTTCCATGTGCCTACACCACTTGTATGTACTTTGTGCCGGTTCGTATTTGCAAAATTCCATAGCAACAGCCCACGCAGGCTAGAATGTTAATTCTATAATTCTATTTTATTTTAATGCTACTGATCGAAGAACTCTGAATGTTGATTTTGCCAAGCAACTTGAAATACCTTAAAGGAAGTCTCCACATTGAGATCTCTGATAAGTGATCGCATTTGAACAATGCACTCTGATTTGCTCCTCTCAAGCCACATGGAAAGATGTTGCCGAATTGTACACTCTTGGATGTGCAAGTACAAAGCCAGAGCCTTGCGTGTAAACAAAGGAAGAAGCATTTTGCGCAGTGCTTTGTGTGGTGGACCATTCATGAATGCAATGTTCTTCTCCTTGCCCAGCATGATTGGTGCACCCAGCGTGAGTTGAAGGCGGAAGCTATCCTCAAAGTTGGCAAACACCTTTCGGATAACTTGAGTATCAGCAACGAACAGAAAAAACCTGTAGACCAAAATATGAGCACAAATTCAACAATTAGAGCCTCCAGCTGTATATATATATAACTATATATATATATATATATATATATATATATTGTAGTTACCATAGTTGCCATGCTATAGGTGTGAACTACATCCAAGGGCACAAAACTACCACATCAAATAAAAAGAATGCCTACAGCATAGGACACCGGTACCTTAGCTGAAAGAAGCACTGGAATATTCCTTCCGCAGGTAAGGAAATCAGAGTTACTAGTAGAAACATGCACATCTCATCTCTAGCAGATACCAGGACTAGTGTCTGCATAAAAGTTAGAGTGTTTCCTATCAGGCAGTCAACAAGTCTCCAAAATGCTAGCTGCCATTCACAGATACTAGTGCCTGCAGTTAAAAACATTTCCTGTGATCCGGTTCTCTCACACATTTCTCTAAAGCCTCAGCACACCTGTGTGAAGCCTTATGTGCATGTTCCTCAGCTGGCATTCGCAAAATGTTTACTGGGTCCTTAACCCCTTCACTGCCCCATGACGTATATATATGTGCATTTTTTGTTCATCCCAGTGGCCAATATATATATATATATATATATATATATATATATATATACGTGCCCCCTTATTTGTTGTCAAGTCCTCGATGTTAGGCATGGCCACTGGCATGAAATCAATGAGATAGGTCTACAGACATGTTCAAGTGTGACAAGCATTCTTGGAAGTTCTTGGTAGCTGCACAGGGAGGTCGGGAAGGTTTCTTTGATTTGCACGTTTTTTTCTTGATATGGCAGGAAATGACTTGGGCTTTGACCTGGTGAGTGACAGTGACAGGGCAAGTTCATGGTATGAAGTTCTCAGTGATTTTGAAGATGTTGATGGGGAGGATGATGTCCTTTCGTCTGAATCTGGTTTGTCTGGAAGTGAGAGTTCTAGTGCAGAGGAGGAGGAGGAGGAGAGTGGTGATGACGATGAAGGCCGGCAGTGGGAAGACATGAATGATGTTGTCAATGTTCCGGTTTTCACTGGTCGAAGTGGCTGGCAAGTGGAGGCTCCTGTGGATACCAGTCCCCTGTCGTACTTCTACTTGTTTTTCACGCAAGCTGTCATCAATTTGATCGTCATGGAGACAAACAGATTTGCAGAGCAGGCTGGAGGTAACCCTCAGTGCCGTCAATCTCATCTTTGCTCATGGACTCCACTGGATGAATGCCAGCTCAAGATTTTCCTCACATTGTTTTTTTTTATGAGGGTAGCTCAACATCCTCAGGTAGCCATGTACCAGAGCAGGGATTTACTGAACAAACTTGTGAAGTCAGGGGATTTGCCTTCACTGTGGCTGCTTTTGGCTAGGTGGAAATCAATAATTTTATGATATGAGGACTGTGGCAATTAATGCTGCAACTCTATATCCTTGAGCTACATGGCATAGGAATATATTTACAAAGCCTTCTACTAAAAGCAATGTATTTCATTGTGATATATTTACATAGCCTTCTACTAAAAGCAGCTACTGTATTTCATTGTGATATATTTACATAGCCTTTTATATTAAAAGCAGTTTATTTCAGTGTGATATATTTAAAAAGCCTTCTACTAGCTTTTTGTATTTCATTGCGTTTGCAAAGGCATTTTTCAGTGTAGTAAAGTCTGATCAAAAGTCTGATCTCAAAACTCTCCACACTGGCCTTTTGTTGTTCCTGATCTACAAAATGACTATGTAGGCTCCACAAAGTGTCTTGCTTTCAAATTCTTATGCACAGCTGAAGGGAGACTGGTATGAAAAATCAGCCCATAGGCACTGGTCCAATATGACTATGTTCTAATTGAACTTCAAGGATTTTTTTTTCTTGTGACGGACAACATGAGATGTCCATTTGACAAATATTGGTCCGATGAGGCCATCTGGTGAGCTGCAACAGCTCTAGGAAATTCAAAAATCTGATTATTTAACAAGCATTTTTCTGCCCTGGTGAGGAAAATTTCAGTAACCAATCATTTCATCCTTTTTACTCCGGCTGGGAGTGCACAAGAACTCGAATCTGCAGCGATCAAGTGTTTTGTCGGACAAAAATCACACTCTTAATGTTAACCGCTCTACCAATCTGCCAGTTCGAATGCGGTGCATGATTTTTGAGGAAGGACTTTATAGATCTCACTCTCATAATTGATAAGATAAGTAGCAACAAGAACGAAGGCCCTTGAGATGTGGAGAGTTTATGAAAGTTTTATTGAGAAAACAAGGCAGTTTCGGTGTGCAACATCGTCATCAGCTCTGTTTCCTGTCTCTTGCGACTAATCTTGTCAAAGGAATAAAAAGTCGCAGCCTCGTGCAGCTACTCACCAGAAGGCGTCACCATGTAAGTGGGGTCCACTGGAGTGTGTGGGCACTAAAACTGTGGCATATGCCTCCACTTCAGCGTGGCTCAATAGAGTGCAACCCACTTCAGCACGGCTCAATGGAGCTCATCTCAATGGCTGCCTGCCCTAACAAAGCGCTCCCCAATTCAGCGGTGGAATGCTCCTATTCAGTGCGGCTCCACAGAGCGCAACCCCAAATTAGCGCACCCCACAGAGCGCTCCCCAATTCAGCATCACTCAAGATGTCTGGTGTGCACAGATTTTCTTGCTGAAGAACTCTGTGGATAAATTTGGTCTTGCTTTGGAAAACAATTGACATTGCTATAGTGGCCAGAATTAGCAGGCCATTTGAAGAACGGTTTTGCTGATTCAAGTCATTCGACCATATGCATCTGGTAATCATGTTGTAGCTCTTTGTAATCTGTAGGAAAGCCTACATTCATCAAGGAGATGGCTATGAGCTCAACTCAGCAAAGACTGCAGGCTTTCTGCCAGTAACCATGACAAGGAAAGCACTAAGATCATGGAGATAACTCTGCCAATCTTCCCTGTTTGAGTAGTACTTCTCTCTGTTCAGTCACTGTCTTCCTTCCAAAGAAAAGCACCTTGGGGTTAGTTATCACATGGTCCCACACTGTTGCACAACCTTCACTGCTGGGACAGTGCAAGCATGTTGCAGCGATTATCTCTAAACTTTACCAAATGTTACTGCTTGCTACTCTCAGTACTCTGCGTCATATGTGTGTCTCACCTACCCTGCTAGTTTAGTCCTTCTACCATGTTTGTTAACAATTATTAGCTAGCTGCTCATCTGTGATTCTCCATGGCAAGAAAATGTCTAATGCACTGAATTGGGGAGTGCTCTGTTGGGGCGAGCTCCATTGAGTTGCAGTCCATTGGGCCTAAAGCTGCGCTGAATTGGGAAGCGCTCTGTTGGGGTGCTGCTTTGTTGGGGCAAGCGGCCATTGAGATGCGCTCCATTGAGTCGCGCTGAAGTGGGTTGCGCTCTGTTGAGCCGCGCTGAAGTAGGGACAACCGAAGACCCACCAAAGGGTCCCGAAGGGTTTTGCGCACAGTATATACGTGTTTATACGTGCATGCTAAGACATGCAACAAAATATTTAGGCATTTTCATCCAACTTGGCCGGGACACTCAACGGCGCGTACTCCGCTCCGTACTTGCGCACCGCGGTGGCTTTGATAGCCGGGCAATCATGCAGGAACCACAAGATGTACATGCGGGTGTTTTTCTTTTCTATTCCAGCCCGGCAATCTGAACCTAGACATCGACCAGTGCCACAGCGGTCATCCTAACTTGAGGTGGCGCATAGTTTGGTTCCGAGTGGCGTTTGCTAAATCGGTGCGAGAAATAGCTGCTAGCTTAGCGATGTCCAAATCGACTGTCAGTCGCATCCTTGGCCGCTTTTTCGAAACTGGAAACGCCGCGAGACGGAAGAGACGACAGACTCCAATTTTGCCGATCTTGAATGACTTCGTACAGGAGTTTGTTCTGGCTGTGGTTGCCTCATATCCTTCGATGTATTTAATGTCTTAAGTGTTTGCTCGTTCTTTGATCCTATGGCTTTCTGAGCATCAACCGGGTAGTCAACACTGACCAATTTCTGGCGGATCTTTTGCATTTCCTCCACATGACCGGCCTGAATAACACAAGGAATTAACACAAGAATAAGAAGAGGATCGGAAGTGCCGCGGTGCGCAAGCACGGCGCGCAGTGCGCTCCAGTGTCTCAAGTTAGATGATAAGCGCGATATAGAGAGAGGTTTAACCCTATCCATACCAGGCTTTTTTGTTGCTCAAGAAACCACGGGTGGGCTCATTGCACCCCCCCCCCCTCC
>JAOWAW010127970.1:0-23061 GCA_028565695.1 Nicola tetela
CTCTCTCTCTCTCTCTCTCTCTCTCTCTCTCTCCCTCTCTCTTTATCACTGATACTCATTCATCTATCCTCTCTCTCCCCCTCCCTGTCTGGCGAACCAGGCCAGTTTTGATCGTGCGGCTTCCGTAAACGCAAAATCAAATGACGGCAATGCGGCAATTTCCACGGTGAGCAAAACAAGCCTAGATTAGAAGTTAGATGTATTAGTAAGTCTACGTTATTCTTGAATACAGCTAGCCATTCAGACTTTTTAATACCGACACAACAGCAAGTACACCATTGATTGTCCATTGCGATTTTTTTATTCATTAGTTATGAATTCATCTCCAATTCATTTCTGCCCATACAGCTAACCAATCGGCTCTCGGGTGAATTCAAAAAGCGTGAGGATGTCCTTGATAAACTGCGATTAAGGGTTGAGGACGCTTTTAAGAAGAACACTGGAACAACAACCACATTGGACCGATGCTGCCAAGTTCCAGACAGCGCTGTGAGATTTGACACACGTTTTAACACAACTGTAAGTCCAATTCACCGAAAGAGCACACAAAACCATTGTGTTATTGGCACTAATACTGCTTTGAGAGAAAAAAAACCAGACCAGGTCACTACAGTATGAAGTTTAGTAGACTTCCTATTTGCACCATTGTTTCTCAGCATCCACACACAGTAGCCACCAGGAATTTTTTTCAGTGGTGATCATCCATTTCAATGAAGTGAGGAGGCAGATCTAATGCAGTAGAGATTCATAGCCAAGACCGAGGTTGTGATCAGGAAACCACAAAAGCGAAGATTTTGATGCATCCAGCCATGACAGTGTCAACGCAATAAATGTATTTCTCACAGCCTTTTCACAGCCTTGAAGTGTGTGGTTAAGGGGTTGTGATTGGCAGGTTGTGCGTGGGCAAGGGTGTGATCAGAAATCGCAACCTTTCAGGAGATAGGCAGTTTGTATGGGTGACGTTACGTGAGTTGAGAACTAATAATCACATGAAGTGTTATTATTGTTAGTGGCTTTGGAGCGAGCAATGCTCCTGTTGCTACACCAGTTGCCAATGAGCCCTCACATAATGATTTGCTGAAACAGTCACACAGAGCATTTCCTTGGCTGAAATAATAACCTCTCATACCCCATCAAGATACAAAGCAGTGGATATATCCTCATAAAATATTAGCTTAGATTGTTCTTCAGATGCTGATCACATGGGCAGTGTAAATCTCACACCATGTACTGGTTGCCAGATAGTTCTGATATGTCGTAAATGTGCTTACGCTTTTCCTTAATTGTAGAGAAATTCCTACCTTTCATGGTTTCTAATCGTATTTACTTGGCAAATTAAAAGAGGTGCTCCCATGCTTTGTCACAGTGTCATAGAGATACGACATTCCATCACCAAAAAAGTGGGATTCAGGCTGATTTTTATTACCAAAGATTGCTTATTTTCCTCAGGTGTCTGAGACAAAATCGTGTGATCGTGTGCCATGGCCATCAACTCCACCACCTTTTGTCAACATCTACCCAGCGCTACAGCAGACCTTCAAGGATAACCTGAAGGCCATTCCACAACTGAAATGGCAATACTACGCCACAGAGGAGGGTTATTCAACATTCTATCCGACACTCCAACTTCCGTCTTCAAAATGTGGCACATACGATGCACGTTACAGGTAACTTCTGCTGTTTACAATCTGTTACAACTGTCGTTCAGTAGTAGACTGAGTATACATAGCTGCCAATACACATGATTACTGCAGGAGTAAGACTATGCCAAGCACCGCATTTTAATATGAAGGTCAGGGTGATATTTTGAGTTCTGCAACAGATTGTTGTTTTGACTTTAAGCTTAAAGGCAAGCCAGGAAACCTGAGTGCATTTACACTTACCAAAGGCCCTGAGTGAAGTTTATTACAGACTGCTCAAACTCAGTCGCTCAACATTTACCGACTTCATGCACTGTTGTACTAAACAATTTCATTTCACTGGCAGCTGTGGCTCATGTAATAATGTTATACGACTGACACATGGAAGAACGGAGTATGTTCTCTGCAAAGGAGGTACACCAAAGAAATAGGGAAGCACAGGTAGATAAGAGAGAAGACAACTTGGCTATCTCGTTATGAAAAGTAATGCATTGAGCACTGATGTCAATGAGATCACCCAATCACTATTCCTCATTAGTTAGTTAAATGTTCATGTCTTCTCAGGCCATGGTACGCTGCTGCAGCCGTTCCTGAGCCCAAAAACGTCATCATCATTCTGGATGTCAGTGGGTCGATGAAGGACAAAGTAGGCACTACCGATCGCCTTTCACTGGCCAAGGAAGCTGTTTATGCTGTTCTGGACACACTATACCCGACAGATGACGTGAGTTTGATTCCCTTTACGGTAACAGACTGCACTATACCTCACTGTGCACAACATCTGTACTCCATAAGGTTTCATCCTTTGCCGTGTAGATATTCACTGAATGTTCTAAAGATCACCACCAGTAGAGCTGCCATTTGCAGGTTTCACACACGCACACACACACACACGCACACACAGTCGCACACACACACACACACATGCACAAACACACATAACACACACACACACACACATGCACGTACACACGCACACACCAAGACACACACATGCACACTCACAGTAATCTCAATCAACAACTGTCTGCAAAAGCTTAATGCTCTCAAGAGATCAGTTGATGACAAAGAAGTTGCATTTCCCTGCAGGCAATGGTGATAGCGTTTGCTGGCACTGCTTCCCTGCCTCAGGGCTGTTTTCAAAAACAACTAGCTCAAGGAACTCCAGACAACATCAAATTCCTGAAAGGGTTTGTAAACTCCCTCAATGCTGGAGGTAAGGCAAAGGATGGCAGTAGTATTTTAAGGAAAGGCACTGTGAGTTTTCAATAAATCCAATACTCAAGTATTGGGAAAACAGCATATTAAATGTATACAACAATGCTTTGTTGCTTCCCTTAGGATGTACTACTGACATTTCTTTTCACTGTGGTTCTATTCATCGGTGAAGAAATATTCATGACATTCCTTTTGCATGAAGAATGCCCCTGTTGGCTGCAGCCAGTTGGTTGAAGTGTGATGCAGAAAAGGAGGATACAGGACATACGTCACAATACCATACTGACAATGTCAATGTTAGAATCCCAACTGCCTTGGGAAACGATGTCCAGGCATTAAGTTTTAAAGTCAGCTGGACCATTTGTGATTTTCTAAAATCTTACAACTTTCCATTAATTTCCAGGACATACACATTATGTTGATCCATTGAGGAAGGCATTTGAACTGCTAAAAACAACAACAGACCTGCAGTCCGCCAGAGGACAGAACAGGACACGGGGTGAGCATCCAGCAGAGAAGCTGAGTATAGACAGCAGAAGAAAATCAGTAAGAAATAGATTTGGCGAGTAAATGCCTTCCCTGAAGCTGGGAAGTAATTTGCTCACCAGAGGGCAAACTAGAGGGTTGCATGAAAATAGGAACTCAGAAGGTATAGTAATTGGAATTGTTTCTTGATTGGAAAATGAATGGCCCAAGCATAAAGTTCCACCAACAGAAAGATCTGTGGAGCCGTTTCTTGAAAGCAGACACATGAAAATAATGACAAGACAGAGAAAAGTCCTGCAAGAAATCTGCTGTAAAAATCCAATGCAGACGTAACAGGTAAAGTTACATTTGCAATAAAGCAAAGATAAGCCGGAAAATGGCAAATGAAGGAAACAATAATGCTCAAACAGTGCTACTAATTCTAATTTCCTTCTCCTGCAGACAATGTTATTCTCTTTATTTCGGATGGCGTACCAAATGAGAGCCGTACAGCCATCCTCTCCACCATTGAAGCTGGAAATTCGAACATACAGTATCGTGCAGTGATACTTACTTATGCAGCAGGAACTAGTAAGATTTCTGAACAGTATATACAACATAAACCCAGTGCTCTTTCCACAGTATGTTTTTTTTTCTGTCTAGAGATAAATTTCTGTTGTGAAATCACAAGGGTAGGTGGCCTATACAGTATGTTACAACCTTAATCCATTCAGCAAGAGATGTATAGAAGGGCAACAGTTTACATTTGACCATATTAAGACGTTTTTAACCACTTTTCCACCAGCACAAGTCAGGCTGATGCACGCAAACTCTTTAACACGGTGGCACGTCTGTTGTATCGTCAAGTGAGCCTGTTGTGGTCTTGGCTAATTATTGTCTGAAGGCTTCATGCAACCACAACGTGAATGCTACAAGTTACACACCATTGTGCAATAAGCATCATGCATGCTGCTGCATTTTGCACAACTTGAAGGAACTAATGAAATGCATGTAGGCACCAAAGTAGTCCTGTGCTATGCTAACATCTGCATATGAGTGCAGCTAGATGCATGTAAACTGATGAATCAATACAATATGAATCAGAGCGTGGATGTTTTTGTAAACATTAGAATACCATGGCTATGATTTTCCACTATAAATGGATCTCATAGGCTTCACAGATACTACCAGAAGTCTAAACTCAATGCTAAAGCTGCTTTCGACTAAGGATATGGAACCAGTACGTGAAGGTGTTTTCTTACCATTTTCATATCATCTGAAGGTGTTGGAAGAGATGGTGAGCGAATTCTGCGTGACATGGCTGAACAAGTGCCAGTAATTGCTCAAAAGCGCAATCTGAATGTAAAGGTCAGGCAGCATGTGAGCTGGCAGTCAGTATTTGGACAAGTTTGCCTACCTTGGTTCCATTGTTTGACCTTGCTTTGCTCCTGTGTTCTCAATTCAGGTCGGAGATTTCAAAATCATATCTGATTTCACGACCATTCGCCAAACCCTCGGTCGCTTCTACTCTTTCTTCAGCAAACCGTTTTCCAACCCTGTTGTATACAGTATGCCATACTACGACCTCCTAGGCTTGGGTAAGCAGGCAAATACTGTGAGATTGAACTAAGTCTAAGAATTTTGCCCATGGAGAATGTGCCTTGGATGCATTGATTGAAATGTTATCCCAGCACAGCTGTGTGGCATTCACCTTTGACATCTGCTGACCAAGCTTTCTTTCCTTCCTCTTCTCTTGCACTTGTGCATGCTAAGGGCTGGTCATCACCATAGCGTCGCCAGTTCGTTACAACGGTGTGCTGAAGGGAGTTGTTGCTGTTGACATCACTCTAGACGATGTTCTCTCTGAAGTGACTTATTTCACTTCAGGAGACCACCAGTACGCATTTGTCATTGATATACTAGGTAAGGATTGATTGAGCAGATTAGACACACTTACAGCTCTGAGAGAACCTGCCATAAGAATTCAAAGATTCTATCAATCACCAGCCTGCAGGACACTATATATTTTTTAACTAGAGCGGCTTTTAAAATGTGTTTATACGGCCAGAAATCACCTTGCATGCATACACAATTATTTTTCTTTGCTAGCCAGCCACACTCTATAAAAGTCAACTGGAATTCTAAAAATGTTCTCTTCATATATTCTTTTCTCTATTTGGTCAACAAGTCTATAAATGGATAGCTCCTGCACAAAGAGAGACAACAAGTATTTCCAGCTATATCTTTTTGCGAAAAAAAGTTTAGACCTACCAAATTGGCTTCAAAGTGAGTAATCAGCCTATAGCAACCTTCCAATTTGAATTACCTAGAGAGAAATTCATCAGGTGAGTCCACCCTTTTTCAAAGACCAATGTTGTTTCTACGAGTACAGAAAAGATTTTAACACCGAATGCTCGCCAAGACTCCACTGTTTTTAAGCTTGCCAGAGAGCAGAAACAAAGTTCAGCTGTTTGATTGAAGGCTAAAAGCACTCACTGAATATATCAAAGCCCCTCTGCACCAACGCTTTGTTTAGCATATAACATTTCTATCTCTAGTCAGTTCAGTAAGTTGAGCAGAATCTCCAATAAAGGACTTAGAACTCAGCATCATGTCTAGAGTTGAATCTTAGGACACAACATGTACAGAGAGTAATTTCTGAATCCTGTATTGTGAGTCACTGGAAAAACTCCAGATTAGGGCCTCTGAGTTTTTCTGGCAGCTAACTGGTGAGTCAAGGTGAGGTTTTAAAGGCTGCAATTGCCATTCCTTGGCAGATAATTGCTGGAGTATTTGCTTTAATGTAGGGCCCAGGATACAATTTCACTTTAGTTAAGAACGCACACGATCTGTAAAGCATGTGAACTTATCAAGAGATACCACCCGCATACCATCACCCCCTCCTGCAGCTGGTTTTTGCTGGTTATGCACCGGTACCAATGCCAGAAAAGCCGATGGTCCCGTGAAAGTGACTGACACTAGTGCAAGGTCATTAGTATGTTGTGTACTGGCATGTATTAGTGCCTGTGAAAAGATTGCGGAACTGACAAATTTTCAGTGTAGATCAAATTTCGTCATTTGGGGGTGGTCCCAAATATGGAAGAAGTTTAGTAGCTGCTGAAATTTTGTAGTCTACACTAACAATGCAAAAAATCATTTTTCCACAATTGTATTTTTGCCCATGTTCTTGTTGCCTTTTCTGTTCATGTTTAAAGTATGTTTTCTCCCTCCAACTTGAATTCTGGTATATGTGGAGTAGGCATGTTTTAAACTAATCAGTGTGCCATACGATGTACCACAGTCATTGCGTATCCGCCCACCAATACCTACATGTAGACATGACCCCCCCCCCCTTTTCCCCTATACCTGGGATCCTGATTGCTTTCTAACAGACAGCCTCTCCTCACTCACTCACTATAGAAAGATCTTAAGCCAGACATTACACATCTGCATTACCCTGTTCCAATTTACTCCATCTTTATGTGTTCACTGCAGGACATGCAGTGATCCACCCAATGCTGCCTGTTCCTCTGGAGACGCATTCCGATCCAATTTTTCAGAACATCCAGTTGCTGGAAACAGACCCAGAGTTTGTAACAGTCTACAAATCCATGATGAGGTTAGACAAACTATATAGTCAAGTGAGGGTAACTTAAACTAGTAAAGGCACATAATCTCCTGGTGAGAGAGACCTTCCCAGATGTCCAGCTTTTAGATGGTGCTGTGCCATATATTGATTCACAGAGAGTTATACTCAGTAATCATTGGATGGATTGAGCCAGTGTCTGTCTAAATCTCCATTACTCTTTCATGGTGGAGGCAGGTCTGTGTATATGCATCTGTGTGTCTCAATGGGCAAGTATGTGAACATGTGGAGTGGGATGGGAAATCATACCTGCGCTGCATATGGATCACTGTCTGTAAGTGTATAAATGTAGAGTAAAGGCACGCATGTAACTGCATACATGTAAATTGCATTGTTTGTGTGTGTTGTTATGCATTTATGTAAGAAAATGTTAATGTGTATAATTACGTGCGCACTGGCATGTCCATGTGCATATGTGTATATCTGTGTGTTCAAGCATCCATGCCTGTGGTAGCAATCTGTATGCGTAAACTGTTAGGAGCAAGACTGCATGCCTTCACTTCATGTTTAAAATGCATTCATAACTTTGGGGTTTGGCACTGCACCTGGGTGAAGTCACATTGTTTTCATGGAGCACCCTATATAAGCAAGACTGATTAAATGAAATTTTTGATAGAGATAGACCTCTCATTCTGGCACCCATGCTTGCATGTTTTGGCAAACCTTTGCATTTTAAAAGAACTGTAAGCAATTTAACCATTTCAGAGCTTTGCTTCAAAGCTGTTCCACCCCGGCATCTTGCTGTACAGGGGAGGTTCTGGTAATTTCACATACAACGCTACAAGATACATTCGCCGTGGCAACAGCAAATTTGAGGGAACAAAATCGGTTGTGGTGACATCAACATACTTCTGGACACCAGTAAGAGATGACATGAAATGAGGCACTGGGAATTTCATTATTGAGCAAGCAACTCAAACAAACCTATTTCACTGCTGAAGACAAACATGTTTTACACTCTTGGAAAGCATAGTAATCACAGTGCCGTCAGAATGTACAACAACTGTGATCATTCTAGTGTCGACTGTTGTGAATTTGTAGAGTGTTTGAAAATTTTGTGTATCCACCTTTGGGCAAAAGTAGAAAAATAGATTATTTAAATCTAATGAAGCCCAGTGGTGCTTAGAGAACAAGCATTCTCTAGCCTGCACAGGCTATACTGTAGAAGCACAAGGTTTTGGTCATGAAAAATTTCAGTCATTTGCGATTTTGGAAGGTTTGATCAGAATTTATTTTTGGTCATGTCACTGGCACCATGAGAGTGGAGAAATCTAACTCCTCTCTGGCTGAGGCAGCAAAACAGGTGAGAAGTGTCTAGTGTGCTGCACAGAAGACAACACTAGCATAGATACCTACGTGTAGACTTCTCTCTCATGATCTAAGTCATTTGTGGTTTTCTCAGTTCACACAAGAGAACCCAGCCTTGCACTAATGGGATGCTTGTTGTTTAACGCTGATCTGGTATCCTCAGAGTGTGCAATTTACTGTCATTTCTCTCGAGCATACTGGTCCAGCCATTGCCATGATCATACAGGCACAACTTCCACCAACCAGTATAATATCACCATGCATTTAAGTGAGCAAGAATTTTCACTAGCAGTATCCGTAGCTAGATGTACTGCTAGCTGTATAATGCCAAGCATTACTAAATATCTACTGTTGGGAATATATAAATGTGGTAACCAGTATGCTGACATGGAGAGCACATAAATTTATGTCCTACAGTTTGGGTCATTCAGGCAAGCAACTTAATTGACCAAAATAAATTCCAACCAAACTTTCCTGCTTATGCACTGAACCGATGCTGTTGTGGAAGTGCTTATGCAGCCATGGCCACATGTACCATGTGCCTGAAGGTATTTGGACATTCCTGAATGTTGAGTTTCTTTCTGCTTTGTCTGCATGTCTTACAGATAACCGGCACTGAATATGTCGTCTGCATTGTTCTGCGTACGAATGAAATCAATCAGCAGTTGGTTTTGTCCAACCAACCCTACCAACCACGTGAGCACCTCAGTCAATAGACAGGCTCAGTGAAATAGTGGCCCACCGGCATTTCCTCAGCCTCTGAAAACAATGGCCACTTAGTCATTATTGTTAACATCACTAATGAGCAAAATGGTCACGATAACATTTTAATAATACTATAATTATTATATAGATCATGGCCATACGCATGTCAAAAGTCTGTCAAAGAGCCTAAACAACCATCACCTTGGCACAAAAGTTTCTAAGTTGATAAACAGGCTATGGATTGACTCGGTTTTGCAGCTCCCACCATCTACCATCGGTTGGACTTGGTCCCACCATCCGTTCAAACATGCTCTCAATTTGGCTACTTAGCATTATCAGGTGAGGCTTTTCTCTGACAAGTTGCTATGTGTGTCATTTTGGCAGTGCTTTTTACTACTAGAACCTCCACCGCCAAAAGAATCCCCTCTCATCATTTGACCCCTTCGAAATTTGCAGCTTTTTCTCTCATTTTTTGTCAGCCATGCTCACCATCTTTGTTGGGAGTGTAACTACCAATTCTTCAGCCAAAAATCAACCGAGATTGTAATGTCTAACTCACACTTGTCGGTATCATTCGTAAATTTTTCTGTCCAAATCAGAGAGGGGCAACTGCTTTCTCTGACAAACATCACACCAAAGGATCACATTCTCATGCAATGCGCAGAACTTTTTTGTTGCCTACATCACTTGAGTGACATGGTAGTCACAGCAAGTCATTCAATCTGATGAGTTGTAGTGTAACATTGACCATTCCTGGTGCCATTTTGGTTCTGTTCCAGATCACACAACAGTGAAGTTTGCTCCAGAGGCATTCATTGATCCATCACGTTATCTGAATGTGCCAGAGACAAATGACACAGTCCATGCCTATATTCATTATCTAGACGACACAACTGGTCTAGTAGATAACACTTACTTTAAGGTAGGTGAGAGCATAATAAAGGTTCCTGCTTGACATTACTGAGTGGTGGTTAATTGTGGTTGTGTTGTCCTAAATTAGGGCCATAGAATGCCTTTTGTGTTTGACGGAGACAACCACCTCGTTAAAGGGAAAACTACACCAGGAACAGGCTTCCGATGACAGGACCATCTTGCAGAAGCCTTTGTCTTTGCTGCATCTTCATTTCTTCTCTAGAAAAACGCTCACTTGACCAACTCCAACTTTTGCCCTGACAACCAAACGCCTCATTCTTTCATAAAACCTCTAAGCTGAGCCACACTCCACAAAGAGTTTGGCTCTGAGATGCTCAGATCAGGCACAGTTTCTTTCACTCTAGATCTTTCCCAACATTGCAATCTCTGGAGAAACATTGAACATCGTAGTCCGGATGTCTATCTAAGAATGGCAAGATATGCGGCCTTTGCCCCATTACTCAAACCTAGTCAACAATTATGCATTCAGCATATTGGTTGGCCGTTACACAGTGACTGAAGGGATTTGCTCATACCACTTACTGTTAGGTATGCTGTTTGGCCGATTTGCGAATGATCCTATCCAATTTTTCGATAAGCTCAGCAATCACCTTTTAGAGAATTTTCTATTGACATTTATCAGAATAGCCCAGTCCCTACTGAAGACATTTCTAGCCCCCTGATATGACACCTATGTAAACTCTTCATCTAGAGATAGACCTAGAGGAAGAAATAGTCGGGCAAATAGGGTAAATAGGTAAGTAGACAAAAAGAAAGAAGTTACAGTCAAGAAGAAGTGCGTTCTTTCAAGTATTGCAAGACCTTGCGCCAGCCACATTATGCACAATGGGCAGATTCTCACCCGATCTGGAGGGCAATATGACACAGCATGCCTGAGAGCTGCCTGATGCATACAATGCATGCAAAAACAGAGATATGCTCTGTCATGCACAGAACTCATTACTGTCAGTTGGTACAAATTACAGGCGCTACAGGACTTAGAACTACCAGTGGCTGCTGAGCAGTAGCTACTGAATAAGCAGGCAATTTCCAAATTAGGAAGTAGATGGCTAGGAAGTGAGAATGTCTGCTATGTCTCCACTCAGTGAGATCTATGAAAAAGTTAGAATTTCACATATTGGTAGGAAAACACACTGAGTACTTCCTACAGGACAAGCACCAGTGTGGTTATCACTTTGAATGCATCCAAGAAACGTTCACACATAATTACCAGTTAATTAATGTTCCATCTGGAAGCATGTGGCAAAATCTTCATAAGTTCAATTTTATCCTTTCTGCAGCCATCTGTTCGCAACAACGTACGGCTTACAGCCAAATGTGAGAGCTTGTGGACAAGTAGAAAAGCCTTGCCATACCGATCAGCATTAGTCTGGAGGTAAGCAGTATTGGGATTACCTATCTATTAGTTTGAGTTTTGTTGAATTAATAAAACACCAAACACTAACCCAGCCATGTATCAACATTATGTCTCCTTTCTCAAGGTATATTGCAGCCACAGATGGAGTGTTTCGTGTTATTCCTGGCAGCCAGTTGGCGCTTGGCTGGAATCCATTCCAGCGTGGCTGGTGAGAAATCTGCAGATCTAGGGCTAAAGGTTTCTCAGACCGAATGCGAATTTAGTATAGAAGTGACGATAAACAGAATGACTTGCAAGGCAGGATGCATAGCTCTTATGCAGAGAGAAAATTTGAATGGTCACTCTGCTGTTTGGAGCAGCATCAGATACTAATGCCACACTAGCTGGTACTAAACATCCAGCTGAGAGATCATTTGTCAACATCCGAGGTCTCCACAGGAAGCTTAAGTAGTTGAAAGGTGACATTTTCGATTACTATATAATTACACCCCTCCTGTCAGCAGCACTGAATGTGATGAAAGCATATACTGTGATTGCATGTCGATTACACAATATTAGTGGATAATAATAAAGTGACTGTCCTCATTGCCTGGCTGCGTCTCTGAAGGTACCTGCGTGCACTGAGCAATCCTGGAAGATTGACCCTGTCCACTCCATATGTCGACGGCTTTGGAGCCGGCTACGTCATCACTCTGTCACAGACAGTTTCGCTCACAACAGCGTAAGTAAAAAATGAAAGGGATGGAAGTGTCAAATGGAAATTATCCCTTGACTACAAAGTACAGTCTTACTTGTATTTTTTGTATTTTATCATATTTAGTAATGAGTTTGTTTCAATGGAAAATGTATAAGCTCATTATCTCTTTCTTTAGGTCTACAAGTGTAAAGGATGTTGGTGCTGTTGCTGCTTTGGACTTTACGATGGGCTACCTGTGGAAACAGTTGCTAACTCTTTACACTGATTGTGCAGGTGCATCAAACTGGTATGCAATTAGTGCTTTGAAATTATTATTCCAACCCTAAGCCTTATGCATTAACTTTCTGAAACATCACTATGCATAGAGTTGTTTGACTCCTGTCTCTTCACTGGTCAGCTTTGCCGTACTTCCTGTGCTGCTCGTCATAGTCTTTTCAAATACGTGCTCCTGGACTGTAGGTGCTTCGTCATGGACCAGCAAGGATACCTTCTTGTGCACAAGGACTTTGTTGACACACCCAATACCAATCCTGCATGGGTGCACCTTGCTGCAAAGGTACACAGACCGGTTTTGAGAAATTGTTTAGCAGCATGAGGACTAACTTTAGAAATTGTTTGATTGCTGTGTACTTTTGGTGTGGGTTGTGCTACTCCACAGGAACCAGTTGCTGCTAGGACTCTTATGCAACAAGGTCTCATGAAGCAAAAAACGTGTGCCAACTACGAAACCCGACACCTATACTACTCATACGAAGTGAGTGATTCACTCATGAACAAGAGGGCAGCAGTTGTAGCCATTGTGACAAAGTACTGACCACTTAGAAGAATATACTATCCTGTATAATGTGCACTACCATTACTATTACAGAAGACTAGGAGAAATACAGTGAGTTCTTCATACTTGGGAAACATAAAAACACCACTATTAAGGATATTTTTTATTCTAATCTTACTGCTATGAGGTTATTTCCCTTCTGGTGATGTTGTCTGTGCTTTTAGATGAGCTTTAGTGGGACAGAATTCACATCGTCCAGTGGTTGTTTTAAGGTAGGATGAATTAATTCTTTCCTTCATATAATATTGTATTTAACTAGGAGTACCAAGTATTTCAAGTCTATAAAAGCTTTCCTTGGATAGCTATCGCATAAGTCCATGGTTGCTCTATGGTTTGCAGTTGTCTAGGGTCTATCAACGTGTCACAGTATGAAGAGGAACTGTCCATCTATTATAGGCATCATGATCTGAATAGGTCTGCACAGCACTCTGCGATCCCCTGTCACATTTGTTTCTTTCGTCTACGTAGCACAAGCTGCAGCCAGCTGTTGCATAGTCCACTCTGTGTACCCGTCTGTTCGTTTGTGAGTGAAAACGTAATGGCATCTCCTTCCACTATCACGGGCTTTCTCCTTTTCTTGGAAATGGCAGCACTGTCTGATTTTAGCCTCTGTTACGATCCGCAGCTGTTCTGCATCAAGCTTGTACGCCATGTGCTCAACCGTGAAAGTTCAGAGTGACTCTTGTGTTGTGTACTCCTGGAGCTCCTTTGTGACAATGTCTAGCTTCTGATTCTCCACTATCACCCTACCTTGGGTAGTCATTAACACTCCATGCCATAGCTCCGCTGCCTTCTTTTTGGCATCAGCAGACCATACTCAGTGAGCATTCTGAAGGAACTGACACTGAGGTTGTCTAGACTGCTCCACAACAGTGGATGGTTTACATTTTAAGGGCATATGCAGCTTCTTGCCAGCTGAGCAAAGCGAGAGAGGTGAGAAGCCAGTTCTCGCCGGCAGCTACGCTTGTGTGCAGTATTGTATAAGATGGCTCTCATGTTGGACGCTCCTCAGTTGCGTCCTGTCAGCCATCACAGCAGTTTCACTTTCCTGCCCTCCTTCCCATCATGGACAGTTTGCGGTACATCATAGCAAAAGATAAAACTCTTGACTTTCTCTGCATGAAGCTCTCCACGTTTCTCCCTAGGCGACTCAGGTTTTCGTTCTTTTTTCTGGTTTTGTCCTCCATTACACATGTTCACCAGAGCCATGGGGTTTTTACCTGTCAGCAGAAAGCTGAAAATTAATCTGACTCTCTTGTTGCTCTGTCTTTCAGCTGTTAATGCTTGCAATCTGCCATATGATTGTTGTTGATCTGTCTCTGAGCACTGAACTGCACATTGCAGCCTACTGAACACACTCATTTCCTTTACTGGAATCATTTGTTTTCTTTGCCTTGATTGTTCATTATTGGATTCCTCAGAAAAGCCAAAATAGTAATGGTGGCTGGCATTGGGCACCACAATCCAAATTGCTTGTCTTGTGGGCTGAGGCGAGAACAGCAACTTTGCATGTTTCCATCCTTATTTCATATGTGGCCTGGTTATAGTGGACAGATAGGCTGTAGGACGTGGACCAGTTATAGGAAGCAATACATACATACGCATAGACACATATGCAGGTGCCAATATTATATGTGTACATATATATTTGTTTATCTATTTATATATATATTTATGCCTTTTATATATTTATATTTTTATATATGCAAACTTTTGTACTGTGAGCAGTGCTTTTTTTCTCCTTATGCAAAATCAATCTTTTGATTTTTCTTGCCATCAGATGTACCAAATCTTGAATACGAATGTCTACCTTGGGATTGTCAGGAAGAACTGCCCCACCAAAACCACCAGTTTCTGTTCCTTCTGCTCAACTGTGAGTGTTTCTCTTGTTCAGATCTTCATCTATGCCATCAATTCCCTTCACTTTGTTCTCTTTAAATTCACTCTCTTTCCTGCCTTCTCACCTCTTCTTCTGTTTTTTTTTTCTACATGAATTTCACTACTAAGATTGCTGTTGTTCATCTGTAGCACCTTTTACGCTTGTGGGGGCATGCACCAACGCTGTTCAGAGCTGCGACACATTTTCTGTTTTCTGCAGGCAAATGACCTTGGGGAATGCACATTGCCACCATTGTTGCAGACTTGTCATTGCCCGTGTTGGATGGACTTGGAGTACAACACCTGCGCCAACAACTACTCCTTATCAAGCCGAAGGTAACACAACTCAAACATGCCAAATATTGTCTCAAGAGGAAAGGAGAGAGGAAAAATAGTACCCAAACTCACTGGTTCTTCACAGCTGTAAAGAAGGAAGAACCGTGGTCCCTCGTGCGTAATGCCGTTCACCTTCATGGCTTGTATATGCCTAATTATGCCATGTATGGTGGATGTGTACTCTAAATGCGTGGGTAGTGGTAGTTGCAGTCATTCGCAGTAGTCTGGACCTTGCTGGCAGTTGTAGGTTTTTGTAGTTCTGTTAAGTATGTTGTTTATGTTTCTTTTTTGTCTGAATGATTTTATTACTGCTGTTCGGAGAGTGTCATTTCCTTCATTTGTTAAGATGTAGTGTTTTTTATTTGCTGTACCCCAGGGCACATATAACACATATTGCACCACCAAAATACAGGCTCTCTGCCAGTTCTGTATGACATATTGAGTCGATGTGTTTGTATTTGAGGGAATGTAGCATGAGGGACCCCCAGATTAAGTCTTTCACTGCAGAGGGAGCACAAAATTACTGTAAGCATTCTACTTGAGCATAACATCATAGATAGCACCCCCTCAGTCAAGCCCCCCTGGCCAAGCAAACGATGCAGGTTCTCTTACTGTACTTTCCTTGACTTCATTAATGTGCTCAAAATACGTTAGCAAATGCCTCATTTATGCAATTGTCTCAGTCATCTCTTATCTATATTTTTTTCCAGTCATGATGTATGCCCTCCTGAGGTTTTCTCTCTGCCAGTACCCATACGGACACCTGATGCCACTAAATATCTCAAGCCATGCTTCGATGGAAAATGTTCAAGCATAACTGACTCATACTTGTAAGTATCGCCATAACCAATAGAAAGACCTAACCAAGTGATGGTCAACATTCTACATATACAGAATGCCAATTAGTTTGAAAGTTTTTAATCTGCATCCATCTGCACATGGGTAGCATTGCATTGACTAACAGACTAGAGAATTATCGGGAAACAGACAAGCCAGGCATTTCTGAATGGGAAGAAGGAAGAAGTGTTGTACATACAGCTACAACAGGCTGGATCAAATTGACTTCGAAATAAAGAGAAGCTTACTGCTTTGTTATGCATGAGATTGCAGTAGGTTTCTTCTCTTATGCTGTACTCTATTTCCTGACGTTTTTATCCTATTCTGGTACAGGACGTGTGATGCCACTGTTGGTTGCAATTGGTGTGTCAAGACAGCCGAAAATACCGAGCTGAAAACTCCACACTGTGCAACAGACCTGACCTGCTTCAGTGGGATTCAAGGACAGTGTAATCCAAAGAGAGATTGCCAAGCCAGCAGTGGTAGGTGCATGCATATACATGAAGAGGAGAGAGAGAGAGAGAGAGAGAGAGAGAGAGAGAAAAGGAGAAGGAGAGAGAGAGAGAGAGCTGAGAGTGTGTGCAAGTGTGAAAGCAGCAGAGAAAGGGATATCAGAAGAGGGAGAGGGCAACACACATTGCATTGTGCTAGTCTAGAGACAACAGTTGACTTATACCACTGGAACCCATGATCATGAACAACCTTTGTACAGCTACTTGATAGAATAGCACATTCACCATATGCATAAGATATATCAACTTTCCGCATACCGAGCGTTTGGGTACTGGAGTGATAACATTTTCTGGGGGTGTCTCTATTATCAAAATGCAGATGAATCCTCAAAGAAGTGATTTTCAATTGAACTTGTTTTAGCCTCATGTGGAGGAGTTATAAGAATACTAGTAAGCATATAATATAAATATTCCTTATCTGCTGTAACTCTTGCTGTTTGTTGACAAACTCCAAATTTGGCATGAGAGGCTATATGCCACCATTAAGGGGGTATATTAATTCAAATACACAAATACATATATGTATTCCCATATACCTGGATTAAAATTCAGTGCTAACCTCCAATTACTGACATAGAGTCTGAACTCCAGACTATTTCTGCAAACTTGAACGGCCCTAGTAGTCATAGCAACAACGTGGGGAGAATGGCATTCCCACTGGCAAATCACCTATCATACTACTGTGAGTAGCAAGAGGAACTCAACAATCAGCACAGTTCAAATTTTTCAACATGTCTGTTCCCATACAAAGTCTCGATGAGTTTATGCCAAGAAGTGCTTCTTTACTGAACTTTCCAAAAGGAGTCAATGCTGGCAGGGTAGGGTGGAGAGAGGTTCTGACTGAAACAGAGAATGAAGGCTCTTTTCATTAGAATGTGACCAAATGGTTTGGCTATACTCATGCCTTAACTCTAACCCTAACCCATATGCAACCAACCCTAACTCTATTCTGTATGCTGCTATGGGACATGGCAGTCCACATTCAAACGAAAATGCAAATTTATTCCCTTTTCATTGGTGTTAGGGAGAACTTCCACAGCAACAGTCAACCTAACTGGTTAGTGATAAAAAATTGGGGCCCATCATCCATTGGGTCCCTTTTCTCTTTCAATGTCTAATTTTTTTCAGGTGGTGGTTCAAAAGAAGGAGACAAGAAATCGTCTGGCATTAGCGTAGGGATGCTCGTTGGAATTGCACTTGCAGTTGCATTTGGTATTGGACTTGTCATCATCATCCTGGTTTATGCTAGAAAGAGGAGGAAGGTGGACGGACCAAATTTGTCAATAACAGTGGCAGGGCGAAACGAGTCAAGAAGCAGCATGGTTTCAGAAGCGTCTTCGCCAAGACAGCCGACAAGTCCAAGTGCCCCTTCATTGGAGATGGTTGAGCCGCTGCCTCCACGTGTTATCACAGTAACATGGATGCAATCAGATTTATAACCAACCTGTTCTAGTGCTTGCCTTCAACACAACTAACATTATTGCCTTGACTAACAGACACTGATGAGCTCACAGAGGAGCTGTGTCCACTATCACTGGGTTTAGTTTTCAAATTTGCTGTGAGCTTTAGTCCTTGTGAAATGTAATGCAAAGTTTCTACAACTCTTCTTTTAGAATGGCTACCGCTTGAGGATCCTAAAGTAGTCCTGGAATTATGCCAAATAAGAGAATTATGCAACATGCTGTGCTTTGCCTTTCTAGAATTGGTGTAATATAAGCTTTCTTTAGTGTCACTGATGGTAGAACCTTGTTGAGGAAAGTTCAATTAATTTAGAATTTGGGTGAGGGGGAGAGAATAGCCAGAGATAATGTCTGTATGTGTGCTTGTTTGAAAGCAAAATTCAGACAGATCACTGGGAGTTGGTATTCAACTTTGATAGGCTCCTTCAGAAAAGTACGCCGTGATTCAAGGACCAAGATGTACAAATGGAATTATAATATCGTTCGGTTTCACACCAGCTGGGATGCACTCACCCTTAAAACACAATATATCGCAGAAGCATCCTAGCTTTAGGCACTCCCATGTGTTTTGTGACTGATGAAGCCAGAGGCATTTCCGGTGGAACATCTTGTGAGAAGGGTTTCTTCTGACCAGTATGTTTAGAATGATCTGCTCATCATGTCTTGACTACTAGGCTAGGATTTCTCAAATCCTATGAAAATTTTTATACAAATTTTAAATGGAACTGAAAAAAATTGCCTATAATTTTAGCTTATGTCCCTTTTTCTCAAGGGTTGGGCTCACTTTATTTATTGTTTTGATCCAAAGGGAAAGTGCATGGTCTGTCTTTAGCATTTAAAGATCAAAAAATTGCTCATCTGATTGAAATTGTTGCTGGAATTAAGCTTAACCCACCTGCTCATAATTATTTTATTTCAAGGATAGAATTGTTCTCATCTGCTTCCCTACACAGAAACATGTGTCATTGGTTAAAACTGTAATTGATGCAAGCGCCACTAATGCTGGCTGAGGACTGTCAGACTGGAAGCAGCTTGGCACTATTTTTCATATTTTCCTAATGGAAATTTCCAAATGCAATTTCTTCACCTGACCATTTATGCAGTATTTCTCTCTAGCTTTTCTTGTTCCTTGCGTTTTCTCTCAATCTTTCTCTTTGTCTCACTCTCTATCAGTTTCTCTCTCCATTACTGTTTCTTTGTCTCTCCCTTTATTTTTCACTCTATATCTGTCCCTCTCTGAAGCTTTCTCTCTCTTGTTCCTCACTGTCTCATGTTCTGAAGAGGACTCATCAATTCTTCCCCACAACAAACATTCCCTCATGATAGACAGCCACGAATCTAGACAATTCCTTTAGTCAAGACGGCAACTGTCACAAAACAGAGAAAATTGAGGTCGATATGACATAGCATGGTTTTAAAATCATGGTAAAATATTAGCCAAGACAGGTAAACTAGAACCAGACAAAAATTAATATTCAAAGTTCCCATCCATCACAGAGCTACACTATGTAGCTTAGTAGCAGCTGTGCTGCACATGCAGATTTATATTCACATTTTTGTCGTGGATTGCATCCACAAAGCAGTGTTATAATCAGGTGGTGGCACCAATGACTGTTCCAATGGAGGAGCACTTGGTTCTGATGGCCGCCGGGCTTCAGGCATCATTGAAGACGCACTGCTGCGTGACTCCGCTCGTGGTGCCTTCTGTGATAGGATTCCCTTTTTCCAGGCAGCATAAATGGCAACGAAAATGAAAATCACCGCAATTGTTATTGCGACATAAACTCCGGCAGAAAGACCTGATGACTCCTTGTTGGAATCTTCTTCAGAAACAGAAAAATGACAAAACAAAAACCTCAAAGGAAAATATTCTTTCACTTTTGAGCTCCCTTGAAATATTTTGCTCTGAAAAAATTGTCTGAGACAGCAGTGCTTTTGCCAAACTTGGAAGATGAGCTGAAGAGCTCCAATGGAACACTGTTTCCCTCACCAAGAAAAAGGTTGTAATAGATAGACATGAAAGATGTTGTTCTGGGGTAAAATGGAAACTCTTTCCATCTGAGCAGTTTCTATTGCAGGCAGGGCCCCATTACAGATACTCCAGAGACCACCAAGGACCAGAAATTACTTGCAAGAATCCCTTGTAAGTCCCGTACCCTGCGGTCATGGTAGGGATTTGTGAGTGTTTCTTGACCAACTTTTAATATTATTATGATCAGCTTTTGATTTTAGTTCATTCATAGAGTAGCATAGTCAAGGTCATTATTGCACTTCCAGATGCTCAGGTGAGTTACAGGTACAAATATCAAACACACAATTGAAGTTTTTCCCCTCTCCTTCCCTCTTCTCATCCCCCTCTCTTTCACTTACATGCAATGCACACCTACCCTGGCTTTTGCAGTCTCTTCCCGGATTACACTTTCCTTGGATCCCACCAAAGCATGTCAGATCTGTCGCACAGTACGGTGTTTCCAGCTCAGCATGTGAGGCAGTCTGTACACACCAGCTACAGCCGACGGTGGCATCGCACGTTCTACAAAAAAAAAAGAAGAAGAAATTGAAGACATTAGTAGGAGCAGAGATGTTAGGATTAATCATTGGATGATATCACACAGTGATAATAGGAAAGGCTTACTATCGTACCACAGGCTCACTGGCAATAGTGAGTCATCACGTGTTGCCTTGGGAACACTTACAACTACAATTTCATGCTGATCAGCAAGGGGTAGAGTATGGCCCAGACTGACGAGTCTCACACGTGCACGCGCGCAAGGCCATTCACTGGACACGGATGGTACAGAGCAGAGTTACGGAGGACATCTTTGGCTGGCTGCTAAAACATCAATCCAAAATACCTGCTGGCATGATCTATATGCAGTTGAGGTTACAAGGCGAGCCTGAACTGCTACTGAAATACTGTAAGCTTATGCTAAGGAAGTGCATAGCTTGGAGCTCTCCCCATGGCTCTCTGACCTACCCTACAGCCTCATTTATGCTCTCAAGCACAAGGAACACACAAATTTTGAATCAGAAATGGACTACTATTGCACACAACCATTTTGACAACCTCATGTTTTGCACTCTGATACCGCGCAGTTGCTGAAAATGCAATACTAGCAGTCTAGCCAAATTGTAATAAGTTACTGTCAAAGAAAGTCTGCGTACTGTATACTAGTAGAACAACATATGTGTACACCCAGTGTATTACATGCGTGTCTTTGTTCTTGATATTATTGTTACAGCGAAATTATCATAGCTGAGATTTCCTCTCTTATCGTGACTGAAAAAATTGCCGAAAGCTCTACTTCACATCTGTGAAAGAGAGAAGGATGGTGACATTGGTGACAAAGGAGTCATTTGGCACTCCTGTCTTTCTGATTTCAGCTCACCACAAAGGTTACCAACTACTGAATGAAGTATGAGGAGAAGAGACTACTTTGCTGATTGGGTATGTACTTGCTGGGAATTCATAAGTTAAGCAACAGTTCTCTATTAGCACCAGCATAAGGTTTTTGAACGACAACACGAAGCCCGGTGATTCAAAGAAGCCGCACAGATCTATCGGCAGAAACCAAGCATGAACATACACAAGGGTGTAAAGCTAAGTGCGATCTGGCTGGATTTACTATAATAGATTTCAATAAGCAGACTTCCACACACTCTCTTGAATTCTCACACCTAATTCACCATATCACAACAGCTGAACCACGCATCTCACATTGGAAACACACAACGTCAACACGTACTCCAAGACACACACTACTTGGCTATATAATGCACAATCTTCTATCCGTAAGGAATAAACCTGATTAAGTTTAAGGCAACTTAGCTGAAATGTCATCGTTCAGAACCTTATGCTGGTGCTGAGAGAGAAAAGTTGCTTAAAACTACTTTGTTGATGTTCAATCTTGAAGCGAACATCACCTTTCCAAGTGTGACTATTTGTCCAGGACCTTCAAAATAGCATCAAAAGTTTCTCAACCAACCATTCACATGTTGCCTTGGAAACACTTACAAGTACGATTTTATGCTCGAACATTTTCCATCAAAGCAGGGCTCGAGGTTTTTTGTGGTGTCTGTCTTCCGCACAGGCACAGGGATGGAGAAGACCTCCGGAGGGCACACATCATGGCTGAAACACCAAATGAAGAAAAGATATCAACAGATGGTGGGAAGAAATCAACAAAAGGAAGAAAACTGCGCTTGAAAACCCAACTTATCCATTGCAAGGTGTTCGTGCTACAAGGCCCAGGAGAGGTGAAGGAAGGTTTGCTAAGTGTGGTACAGTGTCAAAAACGCTTGCATGCTCACTCTTCTCACATTCTGTTACTACCAAAAAGGGTTTACCCAAAACTCCTGCTCTCCGCACAAAAACTAGCTGTTTCGGAAGTTCATTGTTGTGTTTGAGACATATTACCTTCGGCTAGACGATGAGTAGTTGTTGGTGCAGGAGTTGTATTCCAAGTCCATCCAACATGGGCATGTGCAGGCCCCAAATTTTGGAGTACTAGTGCATTTACTGAGATCATTCGCCTGCAGCGTTTTGGAAAATAGAAGATTCAGTGCATTCTAACAAAGGTTCAGTGTTTGTGCATAGGACAGATAGAAACTGGAAACAAGGAGTGTTACAATAACAGAAGATTTAAGATCAAGGAAGAGAAGGGAAAGAAACAGAAGACAAAGGAGTTCTTGAGAAGAGTTACAAGAAGAGACCGCAGCACTTACAGTTGAACAGGAAGAACAGCTCACTCTCACACTGCAGCTGACCGAAGTACTAACAATGCCGAGATAAGCGTTTGTATTATTGATCGGGTACATCTGCAAAAAAAAGAGGACTCAATTGAAAAGCAAGGCAAAAAAGGAATTGTGTATTGAAGTGCTTGACAGATCCTCCCTTCAAGCATGGCAAAGAAAGTTACTCAATGGTGCCTTCATGTACATGAACTGAACTTCCTGGAGGAGCGAATTTTCCTTGTATTGTCCATAGCTCATTTGAGATTAATCTACGGTAATCTTCGCTTTTTTCCTATTATTTTCTTTTTCTTTTCCTCGTCTTTATTTAGTTTTTCTTTCTTTAATTATTTATTTATTTACTTATTTATTTAGTTACCTTCTTCTTCTTCTTCTTCTTCTTCTTCTTCTTCTTCTTCTTCTCCATCTTCTTCTTCTCCTTCTCCTTCTTCTTCTCTCTATCCCTCTCTGACAAGCAGCACTTAACTAGGTGTCATCACTTG
>JAOWAW010127971.1:0-11788 GCA_028565695.1 Nicola tetela
GGACGTGGCATTGCCTATAGCTAACTGATTTATTACACTGATTTCACTACTGCTCACAAAAACAAGGGAGAAATGAACGAAGTAAAAACAGCATAATCTTACAGTAGTATGTGATGGCTACTGAGATGTCGTTTGGCGGCAAATTGCTGCATGTAAATCTTACCCTGCTGAGCGCTGTACGTAATGGGGATACCACGAGTAGATCTAGAGATCAACATCGTATCTTAGCTATTTCGCAACCTACATGTAACCTTATCAGACTCGGAACTACCAAAACCGAGGATGGGTATGCTTTTTATTATGCTAGAGACAAGCAGTATACGATTTCCAACGGTTTTAGTTTTATTAGTGCAAACATCAAACTTACACTTCATTCGAGCAGCACACCGCATTCGGCGCAGGACAGCATCCAAACAATCCCCGCGTCATCGAACAGCACGTCTGACCTTCGGAGCATTCTTGACCATCTCCCCACTCGATAGCCACCTTGTCTTTGACTCCATGCTCCCGCGCTGGATCTTGCTTTTTGAAGTGACCGTGTCGAGACTTAGCAGGTTCTTTCGGCAAGAGGGCCACCGTCTGGCCATTGCTCTGCACACAGCTTGTGGGGGTGCAGTGGCACCTAGATGGGCAGCAGTGCTGCAGGGAACACCAAAATACAAAAGAGATAACGAAACAGGCATTGAAATGAGATGAAGAAACAGCACAGGGTGTTCCAATTATGAACCGCTATGAAAAAGCCCTTGGCATGGAGTATTAAAACATTATACTCAGTTTGAGAGGGAGTGTCGACGTCAGAGATCGCAAGCCTCGTCGGTCGATCGAATTGATAGCCTCGGAAGAACAAACGTACACTACACACATACAAGCAAATAAACGGATTTACAGAAACACCGACTGAGATCAAACAGTCAAGTTACTCACTACAGGGAGACAGACAAACAAACAGAAATTTGTGCAGAATGACAGATGCTACGGCCGTCGAAAACAAGACAGAGCGGTCAACAGTAGATCTACAATGGACAGCCTCAGCAGACCGACGGACAGAAAGACCTGACATGTACAGGCAAACAGCCAGACAGATAGAAACACTCGGTGGACAGCTAGCAGCGGCCTTGGGGCAATTAAACTTAGAGAGATCAAGCATTTCCTTCATGAGAAGACTTTCAAACAAACTGCGTACCCTTTTGTCTGGGCAGCAAGTGGCGGCAGGATGCGGGCAGCAACCATACGCACTGGAGGCCAGAAGACAACAAGTGGCGTTATCAGGACACTCCGACCGACCACCCGGACAGATCACTTGGCCAACACACAGAGTTGAACAGGCTAGGCAGGACAGCAGAACGACCAACCGATCCATCCTTAAGCTTGGAGCGAAATGTCGACAGCTCACCGGTCAGCTCTGTATTCGATAACGTCAATATTCACTGCTAACATTCTGCTAACACGGGTTCACAGCCGCTTGTTCACAGCTGGTCAGCTGGTCACTACCTAAGAAGTTAGATAAAGAGAAAATTTGCTACACTGGCTTGCCGCAACGGCCAGGTGTGTTGCACTCTACTCTAAGGGCAGGGCCTGAAGTGGGTGCGTAGGGAAGGAAATTCCCCTGAATGCGCCATGTATGCTCGATCATGGCCGTGGCCTGAAGGTATTATTTGAGTAATTATTGATTTGAGTTCATATCATACAGGCTTTGTTTCACTTCAAACGGAAACACTGTTGCAACATACACCTCTCTCCTAAGTAGTCCATGAGCATAGTCTAAAAAAGCGCTTATATATTTTTCGAGCTTGTTCCAGTGTATTGATACTAATTAAAGAATGGGCAAAGCCTATAATATACATATATGCAATGCGATTTGACCCTTCACGCCCAACACTGCGTACTCGCACAACGGTACTCTAGACCAGTTATTTTCGCTATCTTACTCTCTCTCTCTCTCTCTCTCTCTCTCTCTCTCTCTCTCTCTCTCTCTCTCTCTCTCTTGTGTTTTCTTCTTCTTCTAAAATGTTTTGCCTGAGTCTCTAACTCCTGCTTGTCTCAGGCTCGAGTGCAGTTGTTTGGGGCAGAAAACAAAACAGTGAGAGGGGCCTAGGTATTTTTGCCAAAGTGGGAAGAAGAACACCTGAGAAGAAGCTTTCCGGGGCTTGTCGCGTCAGAGAAGTGTCCAAAGTTGACCAAAACCGACTTCACAAACTGCTCCTTGTACGATCAGACCTCGCTCTGCGATCTGAGCTGGGCGATCTTCGGTGGGCCACTGCGTAGAGTGGCCAGTGCAAGTCCAACACGGCAACCTTGTGTGTAATTCGATATAGTCACCCACGCTAGTCCAAGCTATCGCGCATCTTCACGCATCATAAACTCTTATCCTCTTTTATCCGCTCTGCGCGCGCATTGCATCGTATGCGCATACAATGGCATTCACTAGCTGCAGATCACTCACGCACGGTTCTCATTGTAGTTTGCACTCCCGATGATCACGCTCGTGACCCCAATTTGCATGGTATAAAATCCATCGACGCGTACCTTCAGCTATTACAGGGGAGACTCTGGAGCGCTTCACTCTTCAGAGGGCTCTTATTTAGCCAGCGTTCACCTGCTTTTTTTTGTATAGGACCACGTTGGACAACACCGGATGTCATCGATGGGTGGGTCAGTCAAAATAATATTTTATTTTGGCACTTTGCATGCTCTTAAGTTGAACACTTTTCCATCAATGCTGAAGTAAGCCAGGGTCAGAAGACTCAGAATTAACTCAGGCTGTCCAAAGGCAGGCTGTACTTCGAGCTAATCGTAATCTCTTTGCTCGCCTAGCTGTTGTGGCTCAAACAAGGGATCTGAAGATGCACCACGTTCTGTCTTATGAAGTAAACCCAGTTCCACTGTCTTTGGCGACACTAAATGGAGGGCTTGTCAAGACAGCAAAGAGCGAGGTTGTGAATTTCCGATCCCAAGCCCTTACCCACGCACCATCTGCTTATGACAACCCCTTTTACCCACGCACTTCAAGGTTGTGACAAGGTTGTGCACGTGAGAAATACAGTATAGATTCATAGCCTCGGCACTCGGTCGCGACCAGCTGCATCACATCCCTCGCCGCTGCGCGGTTCGGATTGTGATTTGCCGGTCACGGTCTCGGCTATAAATCTACACGTCTCTAGATCTGTTTCACTTCCATTAGAAACAAACGAAAACACAGCTGCAAGAAACATTACGGACTA
The DNA here is from genome assembly GCA_028565695.1 of Nicola tetela. Classification (NCBI taxonomy): domain Eukaryota; kingdom Metazoa; phylum Porifera; class Calcarea; order Clathrinida; family Clathrinidae; genus Nicola; species Nicola tetela. The sequence goes on from JAOWAW010127971.1 coordinate 3,222, forward strand.
TTAGTGCTTTCCTGTCTGATCACGTGGGTGTTTATGCCGGGTGTTTATGTCGATTGTTCATGCCTTGCATTGCGGGTCCTCGATTCCTCGAATGATCACACGAACAGTATCATATGTAACACGTGACCAGGTTTTAACCAATCAGCGGTCTCGTTTTCGTCACAACAGATCCGTATGAACCAGCGGTACATTGGGCGTATGATAGATCCCCACATATAGAAGATCTATACAATCGTACCTGAAAGCGGCAGCAGGATGGCGCGACTGAGGGAGGGACCGAAGCCAGTGAAGGCCCTACCCGACGGCGCCATGTATCTTCGATCATAGCCTCAGCCAGAAGATATGATTTGAGTTCATACGGGCTCTGCTTTGCTTCAAACGAAAACCTTGTTGCAACTCGTTGCAAGAAACACTCCATCCCCTCTCAATCCACCTGTTAAGATTGCACAGTCTCTTTTTCCCTTTTTGCAAACTCAGCTGCAAGAAACATTACAGACTATAATAATTAATAACTATTAGTGCTTCTGTGTCTGGTCAGGTAGACTAGACGTGGTTGTTTATGCGGAGTGCTCATGTGCTCATGCACAGTGTGCGTCGACAACGGGTCCCAAATGATAACAGAATCATTTGCAAGACGTGACCTGGTTGCAATTGTAACCAATCAGGGGTCTCGATTTCCTAATAACGAACCTTGACCCGTACATGAACTACGGTTTGGCCGCAAGCAGTGTCGGCGTGCAGGCACAACAACAGTAATCTTCACTGCGGCTACGGATGAGGCGTAGCAAATGACCATGATGTATCACACTGTTATTAGTCAACTCGGCAGGGAGGCTTTTTCGATGTATGTAATTATATTTTTTTCCTTATGCGGCGGGTTTGAAACGCGAATGTAAGTATTAACTGATTTGCCAGTGATAGCCTTATGTCCATGATAATACAGTTGAAGTTTCGAGCGTCGTCTTCGCAGCTTATCCGGCGAGCAGTCAGCCGGACTCGACATACTAAACAAACATTTCACGTGCACGTGGACAAGGACGATGGATTACAGTATGAATCGCGTGACGGTCGCGCGTGCTACCCATGAAGCCAATCCTACTGCGATTCGTCTCTGATAGATTTCTAGATCTAGACTGTAGACTGTAGAGCAGGCGGCTCAAATCTGTCCCGCGACTCTAATGTCACTCAGCGATCACATTCGCACCTGTGCTTTCAGCTCGCCAAGTTTGTTTTTGATGCAAATGAGATCGTTGAGTGATATTTCACCTCTATGCTGAACACATTGGACTGATTGGAGTCATGGGGGACATTTGAGCCCCCTGCTCTAGTAGGCTACATGCTGTTTACTAATTGGTTTACTGCGATGTTTCCAACTTGAAAAGGATCGCTCCTAGGTTCATGCGGTTCACAAGTTCACATTAATAATTATTGTTATAACATACAGTCATTATAGTTACAATTATTGTAATAATAATAATGACAGTGTCCTAATTCATGGCTCTTCTTCCCAGACAGTCGTATCTCTAGACTGCACATCCGTACGAGTAGAAACCCCAAAATTTTGAGATAGGGCTTTTAATAATTAATACGTATGTGATCAAACGCAATCTACATGTAGACTATAAGACTTCAATTGCAAGTTGCTGCCACGGTTTGTGACCGAGAGTCTTATTCTTTCAAATTCTACCGGTTTAGTGTTGCTAGTCAGTGTGTCCCCTTCATGGTGTGACTGCCCAGTCAGGATCTCTCAAGGCCTATCTTCTTCTTCACTTCTCGAAATCTTCATCCGTACTGATTCCTGAATTCGCCGACATGGCCATCGACTTTACGGTGATCGCTCCAACTCCTCTTCAGAATTAAACCTGCTTTCACAACTCCTGGACTTCGAAAAGGATAATTAATCAGGACAACTGCTGTACTTCAACTGAACATGCAGCGCTTACGACCGTTTCGCTCTATTGCACGGTTGTTCCCACTTCAGTCCGGGTCACCTGCAGAGCGCGACCGACTTCAGCGCAGCTCAATGGAGCTCATTCGAATGGAGGGCCAGCAGAACGCTCCCCAATGCAGCGAAGCTTCAGGCCCAATGGAGCGCAACTCAATGGAGCACACTCCAACAGAGCGCTCCCCAATTCATCGTATCAGACACGTTCGTGCCGCGAAGAATCGTAGACGAGTAGCTAGCGAAATAATTATTGACAAACAAGGTAGAAGGACTAAATTACGCCGGTAAGCAAGACACACGCATGACACAGGCTTGCAAGCGGTAGAGTTTGGTAAAGGTTAGAGAAATCGCTTCAACGCGCTTGCGCTGTCCTAGAAGCGAAGGTTGTGCGACAGTGCGAGACCGTGCGATAACGTTGACTGACCCCAAGGTGCTTTTGTTCGGAAGGAAGCGACAGTGACTGATCAGAGAGAAGTACTACCCGAATAGGGAAGATTCTCCGAGCTATCTCCATGATCTTAGTTGTCCTTTAATCATCAAGTTACTGGCAGAAAGCCTGCAGTCTTTGCCATGAATAGCAGACGCATAGGATCGAATCCACAAAACCATTTTTCAAATGGCCTGCTAATTCCACTATAATAATGCCAAAACTTTTCCAAAGCAAGACCAAATTTATCCGCAGGGTTTTTCAGGAAGAAAATATTTGAACACCAGATATAGAACGCTTTCTACAATGCATAAATTGTCCTGGTTTAAATATCGTTTTAAAGCTCGTTGGGTAATATAAACATCACATCAAATTAGAAAAAGGGTTTCCCGGGCATCAGCAATCAATCAATGCGTATTTAGCAAAATTGCAATGTCTATGGCTTTTAAGCTCTTTTGCGTGCTGCGTGCTGGATCTTCGAACGTATATTAAATGTAGACGAATCTGTTATGCATGTATACTAGTGGTCTGGAATGTGAAGAATGGTTTAGAGGTCACCCAGACAAGCAAAATGTCTGATGGAAAGCAGCATACCAGAACCTTAGAAAACACCGGCTGTCAAAGACTGCATTAAGCATCAATCGTGCGTTATAGTACTCTAAAGATTGTGCAACATTTAAAACCTTTCAAGAAGTTTAAAGTTATCTTTAAAGCTCGCTTTTTTGTCAAGCCTGCCTTCAAGGGAAGAGCAAAATGTTTTGCCCAGCGCATGTGCAAGCGGTTCCTTGGAGTTGAACATGGGCTATGGAAAGAGAAGAATACTCTTGGGCCTTAAGTGATAGCCGTAACTATTTTATGAAGAGAAAATTACTCGCTCAAAGGATCTGCAGAGCGTACGACAACACTGCTCTATCACTATGACTACAGCCAGATAGACGTTCTATTCGGTTTACACAGCTGCATACTACGTTCGACAACACTGCCTACCACTATGACTACAGCCATGTAGACGTTTTATTTGGTTTATACGGCTGCATACTACGTTCGACAACACTGCCTACCACTATGACTACAGCCAAGTAGACGCTCTATTCGGTTTATACGGCTACATACTACGTTCGACAACACTGCCTACCAGTATGTCTACAGCCAAGTAGACGTTCTATTCGGTTTATACAGCTACATACTACGTGCGACGCCTACGCGGCGCCGTGCATCTCGCTGCACAGCGCGGTGTGTCGCAAACTCTCTTCCGCAAAGTCAGGTCTTTTGGGTCCGGCAAGTTATCAGCGCGCTATAGTTGCCTGTCGGTAACCCAAAATGTGGCTCGCAGGTAGTCTACATGTACCGCATACTTTATCTATGTGAATCTATAATATATGCGCTGTGGTATGGGATTGCGGGACCGGCCCTGGGGTCGACCCAGCGCATGTAAGTGACCTTGAGCGCTGCATGCTGAGTTGAGGTCGATGTCCATGTCGGTGAATTCCGGGAATCAGCAAGGATGAAGATTTCGAGAAAAGAAGAAAAAGTTGAAGACATATGTCGGTGAGACTGCAGGGCATTTGAGAGAGTTGTCGGTAATCGACTAAGAGCGGAAGAAGCAAAGTGTGCCTGGCGTCAGCTCTAAAGGAAGCCCAGAGTCCATGCCGGGATGAAAGCGCCGTAATACCGGTACATGCCACATACTTAGATAGTTAGATTACAGCATTGTCCATCCTTGCTAGCTACTTATGCTTATTGCATGCCTTCGCACAACATCGTATGGTCACGTGGGTTGTGGTATCTCATCGATGATCGACGTATACGTCGACGCAAGATTTTTTTGCTGACATCATCGAAAAATCGCCGACTTTGCACCTTGTGCACCTGTGCTAGCCAAAGTCGCGCTGAGCCTGCTCGCCCACAAACGAAATATCTGTCCGAGGGAAACAGGTTTTATATGACCCGTACCACTAAAGTGTACCAGGAGGTCCGACAGCCTTGGGTTATCTCAGCACACAATTGAAACACCCCATTGCTACCACTAGACCTCCTTTTGCTCTCCTTGATCCTTCTTGCCTTCCAGCTCAGCAGTGTTTTCGGCGGGCGAGGAAGCCAACTGCGAAGCGTACGCTTGCACTGACTCGTTAGACAGCATTTCATTTTGCGGTAATTCTTCATTGTGCATAAATCACTCATTTCAGTATTCCCTATGTCTTATCGACTTGGCTTTCTTCCCTTTGTGGAGTGTAGATGCTAAATCCTCGAGTATTTTCTTTGAGATTTGTGCATGTGTCGGTCTCGTATTGCCGAGTATGCTGGCTCAATCTGACCGTAAAGGATGGCTGATAAGTGATCGGTGGCTCTCATGCTTAAGAATGCGTCTGTCTTTGAATTTGTCCCGTGCGATTGTTGGTGTCAGCTCATCATTTCATTTGATTGTTTATTTTTGTACCTCTAGCTTCCATGAGCGCTCGATACGAATTCTCTAGCATTTGCTTACCCACTTCCTCTCGGCGGCCATAGTCAACTTGTTACGTCTAGCGATGTGCACGTATTTCTTGGTACTGAAAACTAGCCTTGGATCCGTAGTCTACTTGTTTGTCACTAGCCCACCTTCAGCTATACTGGGTTAAATCCTGCTGCGCATGCGGTTACTAGCTTTTCCTAACCGGCTATTCATTAGTCTTCCTTTTCGTGATCAACCTCCTCCTCTTTACAAGTACTTAATATTGGAAAACCTTTCCTGAGTTCCTGCTGTCTACGCAGTCGGTAAGTCTATCAACTCTTCGCCGCCCTCTGCATTATTCACCTAAATCTAAACTGACGCCGAGTTCTCTTGCCCTCCTTTGTGTCGGTTTTCATGCTCTGAACCTGTTATCATCGATATCACTAGCTCTTTCCACATTTATACACATCCTGAGCTAGATCTGAAATAGAAACCTCAAATGCCTACATGGCAATCTCAAGCTCCAGCTACACGCCCCAAAATGTGCATTTTCTAAAGGGGTCCTAGACTTGCTTTTCACTTACAATTTAAGTCCCTTTCGACGGTAACTTTTACCATGATGGCCATATGACATAAGTCATTTATGCACACAACTATTTGATGTAGTGTTACTGATCCAGACTTACAGTTCATAATTATTCTAATTTCACAGATTCCACAAGATACTGTAACCCTGGAACTTTTATAACTGAATATATTTTGTAAGCAAGGGCCTCCAGCCTTTCGTAAGCCAACGGTTGAGCCAAATTATTAAGTATGTGCATGTGACATCACTCTATACAGGTGCAAATTTTAGTAACCTATTTAATTTAGTCTTAATTTAGTAAATTTTTAAATTTTACGAACTTTATGAAATTAAATCATATACAAAAATTTCAGGGTCACAGTATCAATTCATGGCATAGAAACAACACACAAGAAGAAACATAAATTATAAATTTATCAATCCAGCTTCTGATTCTGGCCAATGTCTCACTATGATCATTCTAGCTATTGTGTACGTGTACATTTAAACTTCACATGTCCTAGTTAAATTTTTGCGTGATTGCAAGCATTTCTCTCTCCAGATTTGCCTGTTACCTGCAGCTGGTTCTTGAAACTAGTCAGCTGGCTCAGCTAAACAATCTAACTCTTAATATTGTTTTGCTGTTACAGCTTCATATGCATGTAAATGCTAAAAAATTGTTTAAGTTAAATAGTCCTCAGTTACATACACTGTTCAATGTGCAACCACTATCAGTGCAACAGCCATCTTTGTTGATGGCTGTCTGGCATTTAGATGCGTTCTGCGAAACTTCATGGCCTTGACACTCGCTTGTGTGTCAACTGGCTGTACGATGGTTGCTCGCTCAAGTCCTGTTGCGACACAGCCGGTTGGTCGACACTGGTATCACGAGATAGGCGGCTATATATCACAGGGTCATCACTGGTTGCATAGGGGTCTTGGTTGTTTGGTTTGCCAAATGACAGCTGTGAGTAAGCTTGATCTTTCTGGGAAAATGCTGCCTTCTTCTGTTCTCTATGTGACAAATGGCTGTACTCATCCTGGCCAACGGATGTATTCCGGACTTCAGGCACCACTGCTAATGTGTAGGCATTGCCGGCAGTGTTTCTGTTATGCATTCCAGTGGCATGGAGTTGTTGATCTGAGCGACTAAGGGTGTCATACTCTTCACCATAGCCACCCTGATTTCTTGGCGCAGATGATGATCGATCGCCAGTGGGATATCTGTAACCGCTTGCCATGGCTGTTACTGCTTCACCAGGATGGCCGTCTGAAGGACTTGGCAACGCTTTCCACTTGTTTGCCAAGCAGTTTGTTCTGATGACCAGGCAAAGCACCTCTGTTAGTCACCACAACACCACCTGGAAAAGATAGGTTTGCAAGGAATTGAGAAAGGAGAAGATATGAAATTTCTAAAATTAATATCTGACTCAGGTTAATGCTCGTGACAACCAAGCCACAGTAGGAGTAGTGTAGCACTACAGCAAGCTAAATGTGTTTCAATCATTCACCATGGACGCATGCACACACTGACCGGCTTGTGCGCTTCCCTTCTTTTCACCTGAGGCTTGTGTAGTCCTTTCACATACTGGGTTACTCAACGTGCTGTAGCCAGTACAAGAATGAATACAATTCACTGAGACAATTTTGGCTTGAAATTAAAATTCAAAGTGAGTCACAGTCAGGACATCCTAATCTATGTGTACAGCTAGTGGATTGGGGTTCCTATTATTCTCAGCGACTAACAGATTTTTTTTGCTTGTCTACACCATATTGAAACGCTTTTGTAGACTTTACAACGCCCCTGTTCATGCATAGATGTGTCTCACGGTATCATGGACAAGGCAGGATGCAATATTTATCACAAGTAAAAAAATTGTTTTCCTTAGGCTATTCTGTCAGACCTAGGATAAATTTGGTATCAAGTCATATGCTTTGAAAAGGGGAGGACTCTTTGGGAAGGGCCTCATTGACACATTTTGCATTTTCAAATTTGGCCACACCCGCACCTACTAGCTGCGATCACTTCAGCGACCCTCCTGAATTCTACATACTGAAGAGGAGAGTGTGTGCATGGGTCACAGAGGTTAAGGTCGCATGCTCATACTGCTGTTAAAACATTTCCATAAGCCATTGACAGAAGTAGATGCGATCTATAGCTATAAGTTGTGTTGCTTAATGTATAGAGTGGCAGTGTCTGGCCCTTTTTTCATGGACACATCTATAAATCTAATAAACTAACATAACATCTGTCTGTGCAACTTTTATTGATCTTTTTTTAGTACAGTGGTCCCCCTCTTATATGGCTAGGTCTTCTGCTAGGGTAAAGTGGCTGCATATGGCAGGTGGCCACTTAGAAGGGGGATGTGCCCTACTGTGTATGTATTGTGCATACGCATATCTGTACATGCACACCCAAGTCATTACAAATTTATGTGCACACATGACAGAATAATGAGCTTGATTTTTAGAAACTGTACAGTAGCCTGAAAGGTACTCATGTGCAAAAGAAAAAATTGCTCACGTGGAAAAAAGAATGCATCCAATGTACTAGTAGTTTGCCTTGCATTACAAGTTGCCTCAAGTCTCTCATTCTGCAACTCCTCTTGCACTTGATACTTGAGGCTTACGAGATCAGGGTCAGTGCCTGAGAGAGCATACCTAGCAGGATCTCACTGCTCTGCAACGCAGACTGGAGATTGACGTCGGCTCGCTGAGTCGGTTCTGGCTCATTGTCATCGTTGTTAGAATCAGACGGTGGGGGAATTGCTGTTTGAGATGCTTGGCAAAGCAACTCTTCTTCCCAGCGAATGTACATGTCTTGCATTATGTTCTCCATGGCAACATTGTCATTGATGGCGGCATAGACGTTAATGGTGTGGCCCTCAGGCCAAATCTGTGAGTGTCAATCGAAACTGAAGTCTCGAGCTCATTTGAGGTCGCTTCTTCTGCGCTGCAACGTACCGTGGCTTGTTCAGCGCCAAGAGTGCCTCAGAATTCATGTCTTAACCGCAAGTTTCTGTAACCGGGAAGTTTCTGTAGCCGTTGCAGAGGGGGGAACTTCGACTTGTTACCACCAAATTGCTGGCCATTAGCTGTGTTAGCAGGGTGGCCACTTACAAGAGGTGGTTTTCTATGTAAGACACATCCGTACAATGACAACTTGATCGCATATGGTGGGTGGCTGCTTAGAAGATCG
>JAOWAW010127982.1:0-10675 GCA_028565695.1 Nicola tetela
TCTCTCTCTCTCTCTCTCTCTCTCTCTCTCTCTCTTTCTTTCTTTCTCTTTCTCTCAATCTCCTCACTATTCCTTCTCTTTTTAACTACCTCAAACTGATGTCATGGCTTTGGCAGAATTTTTGTCCAGACCCCAAAGTACGTTCCACGCCATAATTCTATCATAAAACACCTCGTCCATTCTCTTACCTCAGCCTACTAAAACACCGATCTCCTCCCCTCAAATCTTTGCTGGCCGTGACCTCCCTGATCTCTTCTCTTCTTCTGGATCCACCGTTTCTCTGGACGTCATCACAACTCCCTTGCGACATGTTCTTGTCCCATGGCCAATACATTAATCTTTCCAAACAAACACATTAGTTCTTCTCATCGAACTCACCATTCCTTTTGAAACAATTATCCCATCGGCCCATGAACGCAAATCCGACCGTTACGACCCTCCTAGAACTATCCTCTTTCCAATTCCTCCCACCTAAATCTGCAATTGGTTCCAAACGTCTCTGCACTGACCTCCCAAGTCGCGACCCTAGGCCTCTGTTCCTACACAAACTTTTCCTCCCGCTCTGAACACTCCTGGACAACACCGCCACTCTTATTAACTCCTCGCTCTCCTTGATCCAATATAGGTTTGCTTGTGACAATGCCCGCTAGGGGAGGCGTCGCTGTTTCTTTCAATGGGCTCAGTATAGCCTGCCTCCCTCTCTGTGTACTGACGTCTTCTCTCCCTTTAAGATATCTTGTAATACATGTGCAGACCTGTCGAGTAGGGAGTGGCCGGGTCTGTAAATGCACACATGGAATTATGGTGTTTTCCTCAGTCTGGTACACTGTATTAGATTGTACACCACGCTACGCCACATTTCCATACATAACCTGGTGTTTCTCTTTACATCTCCGCTCCGTTAGCCATAGCCGAGGTTCACGGCCGAAATTGTCACAGAAAGAAAGCGAGTAAAACGAGTAAAACGTTTGGTACTCTACGCAGTCGTGGTATAGGGCTGAATGGAGCTAGAGGCAAGGCATTCTCTAACCCCAAAATCAAAATTTCGCCAGGTCGTCGTCTTCCCTTTGGAGAGTCTCTGCCTGAAGCAGCGGGAGCTAGAGCTGCCGCCTTTCGCTGATCGACCAAAGAGAGTTCCATGATCGCGCTCACGCCTGTGACGTAAGTAGTCCCAAGCGCCCATTCATGCTTCCAAGCTAACGTGTACATGTACTTGCATTCAGATCTATGCACAATTCCTATGCTCACAATTTCCGGTCTGAACGAGAAGGAAGAGGACACTTGCGCAGCTCCCAGCTTGAATTTTGGTTATGGCACCAACGACAGCCAGTTTTGAGGATGTGGACTTGAGCCGGAATACGACGATCGGTGAGGATTGCTGGCTGCTTTCTTCCATTTCGTACCTTAGCTACTGAGCATAGGAATTTTACATAGATCGGCATGCAAGTACATTATGCATGTACACGCAGAAGCACGGCTGTGCGCTTGGGATTACTTACGTCACAGGCGTGATCATGGAATTGGCCTCCCTTTGGTCGATCAGCGAAAGGCGGCAGCTCTGGTTCCCGCTGCTTCGGACAGAGACTCTCCAAAGCAGAGAAGACAACGATCTGGCGAAATTTTGATGTTTGGGTTGAGTTATCCTTTACACCAACCCATCACATCCATACTTATTCTGGCCTCGTGACTCGAAGGTGATAGCGTTGCTGTCCAAGTGCAAGAATTTTTTTCCTAGATTCCAATAAATATCGAAGGCGTGCGATGAGGATTGCGTTTACATGGTGCGTGCAGGGAGTGGCCGACGTTCCCTTGCCACTAGTTGCCAGGACAGTGGGGATTGACACTGCGGAAATCCAGGGGAAACCTACACGAAAGTGAACCAGCACATATCTAGATCTCAGTCCATGATTCTTTTAGTGTTCTTTTGTATGTCTATGCATATGCGCCATCTTTCTGGCGAGTTTGATTTGCGATTTAGTAGCAATAACATGCTTTTACGAGGATGATTCTGTCAACTAGAGATAGCCTCTATTCGTTGAGCTGTACATCTATGATGCTATCCGTTGTATATTGTGTTGTTGGCTCAGAGCGAGAGTGGTCCCTACGCTCTCGTTGAGAATGAAGTCAGGGTGTGCGGATCCGGAGGAGCGGTCGTTATCGGTGGCGGACCAAACTATCGCAAAGCGTCGATCTCAGACGAATTGACGAACCGGTCAATGATGGTGGAGAGCGAGCGGCGCTTCACGGCGACCGGAGCACGAACGGCTCAGCTCCGGCCGTATCGCCAAGGATATGGGTGGACGGCAAATGTCTTACACCTTGACAGAAGGCCATCCTCGCAGTTGTACATAGGCTGCGCATCCTGATTGATTTGAACAATCGCACGCGCGCAAGTTGCGTTCACTATACGCTAGCGCTAGCGGATGACGAGGGCACTTTAAGGCCTGCTTCCAAAGACAATACTAGTAACCTGAGCGCTCGCTATTGAGCAATGGCGAAGTTGCACATCATGTATATGTATCGTCCAAGCGCTGGGCATGCGCTCGTACTTTGGTCGATGTCGGGCGTTACTTGGACTGTCAGGCGACAGCCTGCGTGACATGAAACAACAGGTACTAGTAAGCACAGGCGCGTGCTCGTTCACATGCTTATACCCGAAAACTGTTACTCGACTACATGTACCTTGGACGGAAACGCGAATGAAGAGCGCAACAACCCGCAGCGCCAGGGCAAATGGGGAACTGCCATTTTTTTTTTTAATTTCATGCCGTGCGTACTAGTAGTAGTATATGAACGGCAGACTAGACTAGTCGTGTTACAATAATTGGTTTGGGTCTGCGGTTGAAGTGAAGCGAGGTGAATGGTAGTAGCTACATGCACCAGTGCGCTTTATTGCGAAGCTTGCTAGTCCTGTAGTTCCTCTGCCCACTTTCAGCCCGCTGATATAACGATAGTCATTGTACGTGACGGTCTAACACGCTTACTGTAGGCGCCTTTTGCCTCCGTGTTGTGACTACGCGCGTAGCCTGTAGCTAACTGCGCAACAGCCCCTTCCGGAACTCACATCTGCGCGACGTCGTAGACAGCGGTTGCAGAATCTTCTCGACTGCACGTACGACGTCCAGTACAGATGGTACATGTACAGCCAGCGTAGCGAACACTGTTGGACGTTGGGCTGGAGAGCCCCTGCGCTGTATCATATACATGTAATATGTATACTCGATATACGTTAGTTAGATATGTGTCGTCAGGCGCCAATTGCGCATGCGGCACTCTTCCAAGTCTTCCTGTCGCTGCACAGCGCAGATAAGGTTGCCCGGGCATTCAGTGGCTGGTCGAGTCATGATAATGGATTCTTATCTCGTGCACGGGCCACCAGCGACCGGCTGGGATTGCTTGTCAGCCAGCAGACCGTAGTTCGTCGTTGGTTTAGGCGGTGCTTTCGCTGTGAAAGCGCTCCCTAGCAGCCTCTCGAGCGCTTTGAGTAATCGATTTGGGGGTTTCTCTCACTGCCTGCTACTGACAGCGTTGTCACCTCTGTCTTTCTCTCACCGTCGGTCCTCTCGCTCTTCCCGCCATCGGCATCTGAGCGAGGAAGAAACAGCCGTCGCCATTCTCGCAAACATGACCACCAACCACCCGACGACTAGCACGGCGGTCGAAAGCGCTGGTAAGTGCGTAATGGGGTGAGGGGGTAGTCTGCGATCGAGAAAGAAAAGCGGCTACGCGAGGGAGAATGAAAAGCGAGATCTGTTGTGAATAGAATTGAGCGGAGTGTGATGTGTGCCTTGCGGATTCTCAATTGCCCGCTTTCCGCGCGGCTCTGAGTTCAAGGACGTTTCCTCTGCCGCACGGCGAGACCGGGTTAAGAGCGGGAGAAGCAAAGAACAGAAGCAAGCCTCTGTGCGTGCAGCGCAGGGGTGGAGTTAGTTTTAACATCCCCAGAAAGAAGTAAATGATTCTCTGTCGCTCTTAACGCACGGCGCTTGTGCGAAAGACGGGCAGCGTGTGCAGATAAGGCCTTCCTAAGAGCGGTTAAGACTCTGAGGGACGTGACAGATTTATATGGCAGCTCAGCCTGCTACATGGTGGAGGCGACATGTCGGGTTTTGCTCTTAGAGAAGGTTTTCGTGTGCGTCGTTATCTTCGAGTTGAATCCGGCGGGCGGGAAGCGGCGAAACACTCGAAAGCGATTGTGAAGGCCACCAGCTCTTTTGGCCTTTTGTTGTAGGGAAATTCATGGGCAGCCTAGCCTCTTAGCGAAGCGGTCACTCGGGCCATTGAGTTCGCTGTGCAGAACCAATGAACATCCTGACTAGGACTGGGTGCATGCCATATGCATACCCAGTATCGGGATAGGTTGCGTAGGCTGTGTGCAGGGCTAAAATCGCTTGTCGGCGACTCGATCAGCTTCCAATGGAAGCCTTTCTCCGGCTGAGATCTTCAGGGTGTTGAGACCAGCAGCCACTAGCCGCCAGAAAGAAGCGGCTTGATTGGCGCTGGTCACCTAGCATGGGTGGAAGCCACCTAAAAGCGGCTCGATATGGCTCCCAACCCCCTCTGTGCTCTCGCTGATAGTAGGCGTGGTTGCGCAAGATCACTCCAGCTATTTCTCCTCATCGACTTGCGATATGCGGCTGTCACTTTCACCTTACGTTCAACAAGACAGCCATTTCATGGCGCATGTTTTCCACGTTCGCACCTAATTCGTCTGTTCTGCTTGTACCGTAAGCGCATTAATCCCCCCCAATGTGAACGTCGCTGCGTACCGAGCAATCTCAGCGACTATTGACTCTGGTGTGTATCAGTTCCGCCTAGGTTTGTAAATGCTATATTACTGAGCCAGTGGGTGCTGTAAGCAAACTTGTTCAATAGAATTGTCAGCTATTTAGCAGTAGAAGTGAGTAGTGTTTTGCGCGTGAAGTGAGTATGTCATGCTAGCTGTTTCTTCCGCAGGCTCAATCTCGGCTACGTCTCTGGGTGCGATAATTGCTTCGCCTTCCGATCCAGCGCAGACCTCCGCTTCCGGCGCGCCCGGCAGCCAGCCCGCACCATCGTCGTCTTCTGTCCAGCCAAAGCAGGAGCAGTCTTCCGGGGGCGAGACCCATTCACCCCAGCCGATAAATTGTTCGTTTGGAGGCGAGATTGGCACGGCATCGATAGCCGGGTCTGCAGCTCAGTCTACAGCACTAAACACCATGCACGACCTTACAACGACTGTCGCCAGCCCTGCATTGTCGGTAAGTTTCCGTCTTCCACTGATCTTGATCACAGATCGCGGATGGTGTCAAAGAATTATCAGCTTCATCCACGTTTGCAGATCTCCCCATTTCCTCCTCGTCACTAGTGATGTGTTCTCTAGGAAAAGATACTGATAATTTGCCAGCTACAGTCACACATGGTCGTCGACGTGCGCAGCTGCACCAATTTGTTGCAGCGTGTGCGTGGGTCGACCCGTGCGCAACAAAATTTTAACTCCTACAATTCTCGTTCGTACTCTGTCCCATGATCGTGGCAGATGGCCTTCTCTCTATACTTAAGGTAACGTTTAGACTGAGAATAAAGTGTGAAAATCTCAGAAAACATTTCGCTTGTAGGTAGCCTGTAGAAAAGGGCAGCGGATGTCGCAGCGCTCCTCCAGTCGATCTCTGAAATCAGCTTTACATTTCCCATGATATTTCGTCTGACCTGTTTAGGCGTCATCCTGTTAAGTGCTAATGGTCACAATTAGCATTTCGCGCTTCGTAGCGGACTGCAAGAGTTCTGTAGCCATCTCAGATAACGCCAGGTTGACGTCTTGAGGTTAATCACTCAAAAGCTAGTGGTGACAACTTCAGAAAAGCTTGCAACATGAGTTTCACTGTGTATCATCTAAACAACTGTCCCTTGCCTCTCGGGACAGTACACATACAGCCGATATGTAGATTCTGACAGACAGCGCTAGCATTGTCTCTTTTGTTTGTCCTGCTCACTGTCGTCTGTACTGCAGGCGGACACCACTGCAGTCGGCAGTGTTTTTCGCTGTCTGTTCCCGAATTGTCTCCATCTCAGCGCGACAAGCCAAGCGGCCAGGGAGCACATTAGAGCAGCGCATCTGCAGTAAGTTTTGTTATTGACAATAGACGGAGTGCCTTGTATGTACATGTATGTACTCGACATCTTGTCAAAATTGCCTTTGTTTAGATTCTCAAATGGCGCAGGCCACCAATTTTATATTCCCATTCCCTTGTTTTGTCTATTTTTTCTGAGTAAATATTACTTTTCATTCTTGTTTCCAAAGTTGCGTCCTTTATGAATTTTGTCACGATCGTCACTCACCAAATTCTGCCTTAGTTGCCCATCAGCCCAAGCGATTAATGCCTCCTTAGCCGTTCGCTGATCCTCTCCATCGAGCGCGCTCTTACCAAAAATAGTCAGCTAATTGAGCTTTCCATGTCCAACGTTTTTATAACCATTAGACCTCTCAGAGCCTGCCGGTAATTGGCCGATTACGCCTTTCTATAAGGCACTTCAAAAGTCAGCAGGGATCGTATACGAGGAGTTGTAATGCCTTATCACCAACGGGTGTAAATATGTAAACGTGTTTGTATCCCAGCGATTATGGTGGCCATGTTTGTTGCCTTCATCTCACAGAAAGATTCCCAATTTTGGGAGTGATTAATTTGCCGTGTTGCCGCAGACCTGGGGGCCAACTTGTACGTATATTGGCAAATGCGTATGCTAAGTATGCCGGCATGGGTGGGTGCCGTTCTCACCGACCGTTTATAGTGGTTATGCGCCTTCTTTAGCTGTGCTAAATCTGGCAGATCATGGTTATACAGCGCTTTACAAACTCTGCCAGTAAATCAGGGGTAGATGTACTGTTGCGTTCTGGATGTATCGGGGCCACTTTCACGGACTCAATGGCCTCATCGGGAACTTGATTTGGTTAAAAGTGCTTCTATCCAACCTGGTCTCTGCGTATGTGACTCGCCGCGTAGTGGTAGACCTGCAACCAAGGAAGTCTTAAGGCTAACAGGGCGGTGCAGCTGTCACTCCAAATCTCGTTTAAGTGAAGCTCATTATTTGCTACGAATTTATCAGCGCATCGACAACAAACAAAGACGTTTATCTTTATAGATAGATACAGAAAAGAACTGCTTGTCCGTAACAGTAACAATTTCGACCTATGTCAGTACAACAAAGATTGCTTAGGGAATGTCACATCGAAGGGCGCGGTAGCTACATGTACGGTGACGTTACAGTTCACGGTAGAATCACGGACGGGTGACAGGTTGATGCATCAGTAGGAGGGACCAGCATCCGTTACACCATGTTTCTCGCGACGAAAATAGCTGCACCCGCCTACCGACCCATATGGCGTGCCCGCTCGCTCGTGTGTTTAGAAAAATATGGTTTGAACGGGCAGATGGCCATAACCAGCGAAGCCATTGGGATGCTCTCAGAGGCTAGCTGCGCACCCAGAGGTCGCAAGGATCTGCAATCGATTATTGTAGCGACATCGACACCTTCTGTTCTGAAGCCTCATGTCGGTGTGACCGGCAGAGCAATCGCTAGCCGACGTGGCATTGTCATTGACTGTTAGCTAAAGAGCCACCGTCCACGCCAAATACTCACCGGCTTCAGCAGCCTATGGTTTCGAAGTGTCATGGCGTGGGAAGCATAAGGGCTTGAATGCGAAAACCATGAAGACACTGCAAGACGCCAAGCGAGCCGACCGCACCAAAGCGCTGTGGAGCGCATCGCCCTCTTCGTGACCAGGTGACAAACCATCCGCCAGAACGAATCTTCGTCGCGCTCACGATATTGCCTTCTCAGCGGGCTCAGTCACGTACTCATACTCTGACAATGAGGAGCTCTTTAGGAGTGATAATTATGGTATCGATGCTGTCAAGGTACCTGCATGACCAGATTACACTGCCAGATGCGCACAGTTGACAGTTCTGATAAACAAACGTGGAAGCAAGCGGAAGACTTTAGGCAAAAGGTACATCTTATCTTACTTCGACTCGTTCGAGTAGTAGAAGCTTCGCTGAAGGCAACGCCGTGGTGTTCTTTACGTTCCCGGTGGTCCACGTGCTGCCGGAAACAGTCGCGTTCACCATTGAGTATAAAACGTAGTTGTGGAGTGTAGTAATGTACGTCATTGGAGGAAATTCCCGGTAAGAATGCACCCTTGTCATTGGATGTCGGTTACTTGCTCAGCTACTAGTGACAGATGCCGTGATTCCTGGTTGACACTGGTAGTATCAAGTGCCATTTAACCATTACTTTACAATGCCTTGTTATCGGCTCGTGTGGGTGCGCAAACTGGTGTTTTTATATAAAGGTGGATGTTTAACTGTACATTCGGCGGAGGAGATCGTCCTGAAGTTAGAAGCTGCAGTGCGGTGCAGGCAAAAGCCGGCATAGTTGGGCCCAGATCCAAGTACTAAACAATTGCGATGTAAAAATTCCATACATGTACTCAGAGGCATGCGAGGCTGCTGTGGTGACGTAAAATACGTGGAGCTAGGCAGAAGGGAATTGGTGGCGGTCCACAAACGTGATGTGTAGACGTGCAAATTCAATGTTATACATATACAGGGTTGTTTGCCCCCGGAGCTGAATTTCAGGCTGCTGTAAGTAACGTCCCGTAGTTGAAGAAGGGGGTGTACCTTCTTACATAGGATAAACCTCAACAAATCCCTTTCTCCTGGGGAGTGTATAGTCTGTCTGTTCGTCACTGCAACTACTCAGTTATCTATTGGATAAACAGATCTGGAGACTGCGGAGTTTGGGCGTTTACCTTCCGTTGTTTCAGGCAACCTGAGCAAGGAGACGCACGCTTCTGGTAATCACGTTTATCTGCCAGTACGTTTAGGGAATAACGCAGATGTGCTGTGATCTGAAGTGTGATTACTCCGATGAACAATTAGTCCCCACTGGAACTGCACATGAGGGTGTCAGCGTAGTATGAACTCTGTGGATTTGTTGAAATCATGTTCTTTGGAAGGGGAGGTGGGGTATATTTTGGTCACTAATGACGACGTAGGATCGATTCGTCACGGTCTGTGCTGTTTCTATTTGCCGTTCAGGGTGCAAGCTGACATACCAACAGGACATGCTCTCGAGCAATACTTCACTGTCGAGGAAATTCCTCGCATAGCGCCAGCAGCAGCCACGGTTTTCACACACCTACCTGGTATCCATCGTCACATGACGCCCTCACCATCCAGCACCACAGCGGCAACTCCCGCTCCGACATTAACGTTACCGGACACCATAGCCGCCATGCAACCCGTTCCCAGTCCGCCATCAGCGGCTGCAGCAGCGGCCGGCTTAGCCACACCACCGCCGACTGCTCAGTTCTATCAGGTGTCCCAACCAGCCGTACGCCATCCACACTGGCAGTCGGCGACGTGGCCAGCAGCTCCCACTGGAATGAACTGCTCGCCCCCACCACCAACACCTGGCTCTAGCCCGTACGTGTATCAGCAAGCCGCCATGGCCACACTGCCAGGAACGAGTGCAAGCTTTGAAGCGCTGCCCAGCCAAACGCGACTCGTTGACCCGACCGCCGCAGCCCTAGCGGCTGGTGCTCTGCCAACAACGGTGTACAGCATGCCTGTGCAGTCGTCAGCCAGAATAGCAAGACGAGACCTTCGCGCTGACGGCACAACTATTCCGAGGGTTCGAAGTGACGGACGAAAGTGCCGCAAAGTCTATGGCATGGAAAACAGAGATAAGTGGTGTACGCAGTGTCGGTGGAAGAAAGCGTGCGTGCGCTTTGTCGACTGACGGACCACGCGTCGCCTAGTAATCACCCGCCATCGCTGTCTGACTCGCGAGAGCAAGGCAGAGCCCAGTGGGCTTATTTGACGGACTGCTGCTGTGCGGAAAAGCCATCATTCACTGAAATTGTCTTAGAATAATCAAGCAATCCACCATTTTCTTTTCATTCCTCAAGAAAAACACTACCCACGACTCCTTGCCTTGGCGTTATTTTGTTGCCCTCTCCTGAAGGCAGCTGACAGGACCAGCGTGTTGTAACAGGTCTGTTTTACCGGCGCTTTTCAATTCCTTTCTGGTATGACTTGTCATGGCAGGAGAACAGGCTTATCGATTTGGTGTGAAGCTTCTCCCGGGATCGCAAGAGAGCGTTATCGGAACACACTCCTTAAATTTAACTCTGGTCTTTTTTTCTCAAGCGCCTGCTTGAATTCATTTCAAAATTAACATTAAACTGTATTTGCAATTGTCACAGTCTTCTATTTCAACACGACCTTATTCTCCAAAAATCTACCTCACCACTGAATGTATGTCTCTTTGTTTGGTCGTTGTTTTTTCTGAAGGAAGTTCCAAGTCAATTCCGAGATGCTCCACACGCACACATCGCACTGCAAAATTCTGACCGTCATGCGATTTTGCAGCAATGCTGCAGCGGAATTTTAGCCACAGGTCTTTGTGTGCTCATAGTTGCTTTGTCGCTCGTGGGTTTTGTCATGAACACTGCCATCCATCAGTCTTGTGAGGGTGTTTTAACACCGGGCGTTAACATTTACAAGCTTGACAGGAACTACAGGAGAAAACGCGCCTTTATCGTGGCACGGATAGGTACTGCTAGGTCCACTTGTGTACATGTTGCCGCGAAGAAACCGCGTTCAAGATGAAGGGTGGTGGGGGGGGGGGGGGG
>JAOWAW010128004.1:0-11788 GCA_028565695.1 Nicola tetela
ACACACACACACACACACACACACACACACACACACACACACACACACACACACACACACACACACTTTCTCTCTCTAGTAATAGCTCGGCGAAGGTACTGTTACATTATAGAGAATAAAGTTTTGAAATATTATGTTGATTGTATCAGCTCGTTAGAAAACCCCGAGCGCCTGTGAACGTACCCTCGACCGACCTCATTGGAGATGGAGTTCTACTCGAGAACACTCCGCTGTCTGCTGTTGGACTGCTGCTCAGTGCTAGACAGTCAAGTTGACGGAGAAGAGTTTCCCTATGGTCTTTCATTCCAGCTGCCACCCTCGGTTGCTTCTCCGCAAGTACCATCTCAAACAGGCTGACTTTATTCCCGTCAGCGAGGAAGAGCAGTTTCTCCACAAGACATGACCGCGCCTGGAAATCACATCGTTGTGCTCTAATTGCACCTGCCTCTGCGCTAGTTAGAACACTAACTTCAAGCAGATCGAAGCTTAGACCCTTGGGATCTTCCAGATAGCGGTTGAGATAGCCTGCGACGAGAGCAAGTTTATTGACCAGCAGGTCATCCACCTGACAGTAGCGAATGCGCTCGTGAGCAAATACTTGAGAGTTCATCATCAAGTCGATCTCGAAATCTACCCTAATATAACTGGGCAGCAGGCAATCTACTCGGAGTGTCCTCCTAAACAGGGAGCTAGCGTTTCCTTATCTGCCGCGGAAAGAAGATGATACTGGGCCTTCTTCCAACAACTCAAAGCGCGCTGAATCAGACGCCGGGCACGGTGAGTCTCTCGTTTTGGGCTGAGCTATTCCTTTGGAACACCACGCCACGTCCAAAACGGTACGCGTATGCCTATATCGACAGTCTATTTTCTTCATAGCTGAACTGAAGAGCATGGCCATGCATGGCTGGCTATGGTACGGCTACATACAATCACCGCACACAAGTAAGACAACTAATACACGGTTACTTGTTCCATGCCAGCGATATTCAGGTATTCCTCGCCATCCACCTCTTTACGTAACGTAACTCTATACCACTTGTAGTGCAAGGGTGATCTTCTCGATTGTAGGTCTTTAACAAGCCCGCTCGTTTGTCAAATTCAGATAAAAATTTATGACATAGGGTGAATATCTTAACGCTACACGTACCGAGGTATAGGTAGCTTGCACCCAGTTATACTGCCTGCGGAACAGGACAAACTGGCTTGAAAGTGGATAATTAATGTCTATACCTCATCGTACACCAAATGGTTCGCGCATGGCCCTGATTTTAACGGAATACTAGCCCAGGAAACTCCCACTCCCTCTCTCGAAGCTGTCTAAAAAGTCCACGTATACCCCAACTACAAGCGTCCACAAGGTAACTATAACCTATGAAGAAAGCGCAAACACTCCCGGGGACCTCTTATTATTAGTACCGCCGGCGGATAGACCGGCCAAACGATTATCGCGATTACCACGTCTTACTGCGGCAGTTGCTTTCCGTTTAAGCTAAAACTATACCTGTTTGCTGATACGAGACGGCCGCGCCTATCTCTAACAGCACACGGACAGACAGAAGAGTCGTTTCGAGTTTGCCTTTCAGATGGGTTTCAGCATTTTGAGCCTTCTAAGTTCGATGTTCGGAAGGCAGGCATGCCGGTACCTGATGTCACCATGTTTCCGCTTTACTGCAGCTGCGCCCCTTGACCACTCCCGAAATCCCCACATTTCACAGTTGATCGTGACACGAGCACGAACTACTCGGCCCATGGCAAGAGTTACGGCCCTCAGCAGCCGTGGTCAGTACTCGCACGTTTACAATGTTTACGAGTCGCATATATACCTGATAGACGACCGCGTACCGATATGCTGTAAAATACACCTTTTAGCTAGCTTTTGGGGGCTTTAGTACTAAAAGTGCGCACTTAGCTAGCAAACGTAATTCATTACGTATCGGGGAGGAGGTTGAAGGCCTGCTGAAATTACAAGTTTACGCACCACGATACTTGTACCTAGATAAGGAATCGCACAGCATGTACGTACTCAGTTTTCTCGGGATGCTGTCGGAGTAGCAACAGATAATGTCGCGATCGCTTTCTCGAATGAGCTTCAGGCCATTTCCGTGCTTGCGTGTTAATTGAAAGATAAATCAGAGACCTAGAGGCTGACGAGGCATCTGCAGTTGGACGAAGTGGGTTGGGAAAGTAAGCAATACACATACATTCATGTGAACAATTACGTGTGTAGAAAAGTGACTACTTATTTGGACTAATACGTGTGGAGGTGTGCGTGTTCACGCCCTTGCGCCTAATGCATCGTTGGAGATCAGACCCAGCCGGCTTGCCTTTTGCTCGCTGCAGTTCTGAGGGATCCTTATCAGCACATGCCCGGTCAGAGGGGTATGATGGTTGGCAGATCTGCTATCGTGGTAGGTTAAATACCCCTCTTCCTTTCGTTTTCTTTTTTTATTCCTATCCCACCCAGGGGGTCACTTGGGCCCCTCCTGTCCTTTTTCATAAATCTTCGCAAAACTTCTTCAAGGAGCTTCCTCGGCTAGCTGGGCTTTTTCTGTCTATATATTTGGAAGAGGTTTAATGCGTTTTTGTGAAACATCTGTGGCTGTTGTTGCCATGGCAACATATCTATTAAGACTTTATTATTATTATTATTATTATTATTATTATTATTATTATTATTATTAATATTTATACTGGTTATGTGAATTTTCATGGCTCATGTAAATTTTTCAGGTCATCTTTTTGACAGATCACAGACTTTTTTTCACTATTCTGCTTTTTCCAAACAAACTAAAGTATGTTTCCTTCCTGCCCTTAGTCTATTCTCATCATAGATGAGTTCTTTGGTCAAGTGAAGGACAGCCTATCAATATCGTTGTAGACCACCTAAATTTCCAGTTGTTTACGAACCGAGTCTTGTCTTCGACACCGTATAACTCTAGCATATTTATTTTAGTTTCACAATAGTTTTCATTGATTTTTGAGAGGTAACAGGCCAAAAAGAGTGAACATTAGTTCATCCACCAGCCTTTCTCTTTCCTCTCTCTACAATTTATGTATTTTCTTTACAGTGGAGACCCCTTCGATTAGGGTATCACTCCCTATTGGGGAATTCATCAAATATACTAATAATAAATAAATAAATAAATTTAGGTGGGAATATTAGGGGGCTGCCAAAAGGGACCCCCTAGGACTTGGAGAGCCGAAATGACCTGCGGGGGATAGGGTTAAAGGAATCAGCGCATACAGACATGGAGTGCGACACTGCAGATGTAGATAGGCTCGAGCTGGATAGGCGCCAGGCGAGGCTCGATCGAGGCCGATTCGAGGGCGTGGGCGCGGGCCGACGCATATGTATGGACAACACGCACGAATATAGACACAATAGGCGCGTGAGTTCGTCGCAAGTGGAGGGGTATGTAATCTACCACGCGTACGTACGATCGCAGATCTACCAATTGATCTACCAACCATCATACTCCGCTGACCGTGGAACATGCAGCACCAAACAGCCTTCTCATCATGGCTGAACCTTCGTGACACCTGCCAGCTGCATACACCTGTATGTGCTCAGTGTAGACAACTCCAATTTCCAATCGAGTCCCAAGCGTCTAGCCGAACGGAAATCACACGATCTTATTAACCGCTAGACTAATCCGCCAGTTCAAAAGTAACTGGCTTTATGGCGAGCTTTGCGACTTTCGCTCGCCTCAGGTTCGAGTCCGCTGTGCGCTTCCAGCCGGAGTAAAGTGAATGCGAAAAGAAGTGATTAGCTAAACAATTATTAATAGTATTTAACTTATCTTGTGTGGGTGACAGTGTGTTACTGCTTTGCATTTAAAAACACTGCAGCAGTTAGGCTTAGACTTTGATGATTCGGCCGAGGCCTCCTTCAGAGGAAATTAGTTGCTCGTCGCCGCCTTTAAGTATTTTCAGGAAACTTAATTAAGCCTTTTTAAGCCAGGTCTTCTTAGGCACAACTAGGGTGAAGCGGGTGAGATTTGAATGCCAATTTACCACCAGCTCTCCTGATTGTTATCATGATGAAGTGACATTGGCAAATGATATACATACACATGTAACTACCGCTTTCAGGTTTCATGTTCTTCACCTCCAACACGTCATAATTTGGAAAAATTATTTTTTGATAGCAGAGTCATCGAAATTTCTATTTTACAATGGAAAGTGAGCCACGACCACCCTGGTTAGTGCGAAAATGATGTCACATAGACAGCACAAACCCGTTAAACGAACCTCTGTTCAACGTGACCTCCCAGCAGGAGCACCAAATTCGATGTCGAGCAACAGCTTTAAACTAAATGCACACGCACGCCTTCCTTGCGAAGATTATGAGTTGCCACCGTGTGATTGACGATATATAGCTGGCTTACTGCACCTGTGGCTATCCATGTCTACATCGCCATCAACTCTAGCATTGTCGTCCAACATGAGAGAGAGGTCTCAGGGCTCCAAAAGTCGAGCTGACTGCTCCCAACATTAGGGACGTGGTCAATTTCGCGAACGTTGCTCTACGCTGAATATATGCAAGCTGCAACAACGAGGCAAACAAAACTTGCTATTGGTCGCCGAGAGAAGGTGAGAGGGCTGCGGGCTTGCAACCCCAAAATTCAAGCGTGACACAAATGCAAAGAGAGGCAAATTGTCATCAAACATTGTCAATAAAGTACTGGCAGTCGGCAAATCATTGAGTCGGTTAAATGCTTGCACGATATGATCAAATTTGAGTTGTCCATGCAGCCCCGCACGAGCTACAGAGTATACTGCGCAAAGCTTCTGAGGTAGACTCAGGGGCCTTCATTCTCATGAACTGAGCGACAGCTGCCGACTCCTCTAGCGACGTTCGTTCGTTGACCACATCGCTCAACAAGGAAATGTACTGGCAGGCTCTGCGCAGTACGGCAAGACGCGGTCTTCTCTCCTTGCTTTCGCAAACCGATTCCTTCCATATGGCGCCTTGCAGGCCATCGTAGGCTCTTAATAAGGTGCTTATTCGCTTTCGTTCTGAGGCATTTCGGCAAATTCGTCGACAATTTCGGTCAGTTTCTGTCGACGTCACGTTCTTAGACTTTCGGCCTCGCCTCTGGCCGTCCTTCATCTTCAGGCTATCAGACACTTCCATTTTCTCAGCGTGACTTTGCCGCAGCTGACCATTAGAGCGTTCCTCCTGCAAGGGCGATGGTTTTCCCATTGAAACTCGTGATACGTGCCGTTCCGTAATTTTCGGCAAGCCCTGTGTCCTTTTAACTCCACTGGCCAATATATGAGTTGGTGTGTAACAGACGAGGGCGCAGGTTTTTTTACAGCTGAGTCTCTGTTCGAGGCTCTCTCTAGTCTCCACATCATGGCTAGCGAGTGCCCTCTATTGGCTCCTCAAGCTCTTACTATTTATTGTGATTTCCATTCCCCTGCAAAGAGATCAGCTGGCGATTAGAGCGACTTTCTTCCTGTTGCGACAGACAACCAAGATATACACACCGTTGGTATTGCTCCTCAGCGGCGTGGCCCTTCAATCAACGGAAAGGCTTTCTAGCTCGGGTCTGTTGCGGGAATCTCAAGCGCGAATCGGTATACATAGAGAGTGGACATATGGGCGAGGTTTACGTCTTCAGCTACTAGGTACAGTGGGTTATGACCACTTTGTGGGCTTCATCGACAAAAATTTAATAATAATAGCCATTTTCGTCCAGGTTGGGAACCAGTAAGACTAGCTGAATAAGCGTACTGTAACCCTGGGAATTTTCGTCTACAATTTACATGTAACTTCGTGAAGTTTGTAAAATTTAAATTACTAAATTAAATACATGTAGGTTACTAAATTTTGCACCTGTATAGAGCGAGTTCACATGCACATACTTAATAATTTGGCTCGATCATTCGCTTGCGAATTAACTGTAATCGCTAACAAAAGGCTGGAGGCCCTTGCTTAAGAAGTATATTCGGTTACGAAAATTTCCATGGTTACAGTATTGTTGCTATAGTCGGAAAACTCTAGGTGTCTTATACATGGCAATTTTACAGCCGCTGAGAGTCCACCGGTATATGATCGGCGGCTAGATCGTGAGCTGCCCACCTCAAGGCCTAGCGCACGTTGTCGACCGTGGAGTGCATTGTCGCTAGCCTCATGCTGGTCTGACGATGTATAGGAGAACAGGCGTTTACACCAGTAGATCTACCGCTATCAACATGCACATATTATATACTAGTATAATATTAACCCGAGTCAGGCCCGTGGGGACTGGAGAGGGGTTCCCACAGATATATTTATATTTATTTATTAATTATTTATTACTAATATTTACGGATTCCCTAATAGGGAGATATACAATTATTAACCCGAGTCAGGCCATGTGTGTGTGTGTGTGTGTGTGTGTGTGTGTGTGGGTGTGTGTGCGTGGGTGTGTGTGCGTGGGTGTGTGTATGTGTGTGCGTGGGTGTGTGTATGTGTGTGCGCGCGCGCGTATGCGTGTGTGTGTGTGTGTGTGTGTGTGTGTGTGTGTGCGTGGGTGTGTGTGTGGGTGGGTTAATTCGTCACGGGGGCCACGATTACGGGAGGCCGCGATCCTCCCTCCCCCAATTACGTAGTTGAAACAGAGTACCCTACTCACTTTGGCAACTGTCTTGGGTTGGCAAACGCCGTGTGATAACCCAAGACATTTTGCAAGGCTTTCTTTGCAAGTCCTTTTATTGGGACTGACGAAGTCGTGATGCGTATCGAGCGACGAGCCCGGTGATGCACATGTTGATCTACGCCTACATGTTATGAGTGAGCTGATTCGTAATATAAGCGTGTCAGTCGATAGATCTGTCGATCGAGGTTGGGCCGAGCAACTCACCGACCGATGACGAGCGAATCGATATGATTGTTTGCATCAATTGTCGAAGGGTTATCAAGTTCGCCTGACGTGGATTGGAGCTGACCGACCGAAACGTCGCCAAACAGATTTAAATTTGCGCTGGTGAAGAGTGATGTTTTGACAAAATATCGGTATGTATATTTATCCGATAATAGTATGAAGTTTTGGGACTGGGGAGTGAGGAAGGGTTGTTCTTCGCTGCAGCCGTTCTTTACAGTTGGGGGTGCTTTCTTCTTCGGAAACATGATGTACATGTCATGACCGAGCTGATTCGTGATGTTTATGTAAACGCGTCAGTCGATACATCTGTCGATAGAGGTTGGGCCGGGCAACTCACAACCCGATCGACGAGCGAATCGATAACATCGTTTGCGTGAGTCGTCCAAGGGTTATATTCGCCTGACGAAGGTCGAAGCTGACCGACCGAAACGTCGCCAGACCAATTTAAATTTGCGCTGGTAAAGAGTGATATTTTGACGGAATACCTATCCGATAAAAGTACTGAGATTTCGGGCCGGACGGTGAGGAAGGGTTGTTCTTCGCTCAACCGTCCTTTGGTGGTGCTTTCTGTTACTTTTCTATTCAAAACGATCAGTGACTACATACAGTGCACAACGTCATGACGAAACGTTTATTGATAAACAGAAGAAGCAAAACACAACCTTAGAAGAGGAAGATATGAAGAGAGGGTTCCATGAGGACAGAAAATTCGTTAAGGTGGGGCTTAAGGTGTGGCAGAATCTACTACGATACGACTTGAACAATATTATTCTGCTCATAACCTAGGCCGCTATTTATAGCAAAATTAACAAAAATTCAAACTTGTACGAGCAAAGACTACAAACTAAAGAAAAGAACGTAACATTCCCTCCCTCTTGAGCAATCACTGGAGAGCGAAACTATTAAAGAGAAACAAAAGAGAAAATAGGCTGCTTGGAAATCAAGCAAAAGAAACATAGAAAATGTGTGAATGAAGGAAGAGAAACTGTTTTGACTGTCACAACAGCCAGAGATGATCATCATGGACCTCACAAAATTAAGGTCAGATGATCTCATCCAACTGCACTTTGGCTGAAGCAGAAACCATCATGTCTATCTTTTGTGGCTTCACGTCCAATGGGACTAGGCGATGAACACTCCGCCTGAACACTTTTCCTTTTACCTTCACGTCCACAACTTGACTTCGGCCATCCTTCCCTGGGTGGCGACAACACGACCCAAAGGCCAACTTGCCCATGGAAGCAACTCATCCAAAACCAACAGAATACTACCTTCCTTCATGTCAGCTTTATCCTTGTGCCATTTCGTCTCTAGATTTGCCTGTGAGACAATCTCATGAAGCCACCTCTTCCATATCTTTCGCATGATATCTTGCAGAACTTTCCAACGATTGCGGGGGTTGATTCACGCCTCACCTTTGCCAACATCTTCTAATGCTGTCTCCACTCTTGTATGCCCGATCAAGAAGTGAGCTGGTGTAAGAGGCTCTGGATCCTCAACATCACTTGAAACGACTGTCAGTGGTCTCGAGTCAATGAGTGCTTCAGCTTGCACCAGTGCAGTCTACAGCTCTTCTTCAGTCAGATCAGCCTTGTACAGAACTGTCTGCAGAACCTGCTTCATGGCTCGAACTATCCTCTCAAAGACTCCGCCAAAGTGTGGGGAATGGGGAGGGTTGAAGTGCCACTCTACCCCCTTGCCAGCAAGCTCAGATGTAAGGGCTGCATGGTCCAGCTGAGAGATGGCCTCCCTCAGTTTGCGTTCTGTAGCAACAAAGTTGCTCCCATTATCGGTAAGCATCATCTGCAGCGTACCTCGATGTTTGCAAAACCTTGTTAGGGCCATCTTGAAGCCACTTGTGCCCAAAGGTGAGACAAACTCTAAGTGCCAGGCTTTCAACTGCAGACAAGTGAACACGGCAGCATATCACTTCTCTTGTGTTCTTCTACGACCTCTCTTGACCAAGAAGGGTCCTGCAAAATCTATGGCTGTCCATGAAAAAGCCATCAAGGGACCCTGCGTACGGAAATTTGGCAGAAGGCCCATTCGAGGGATGGCTGGTATTTGCCACACCTTCTGACATCCAACACAGCTGTATCGATATGACTTCACCGTCTGCTTTCCTTTTACCAGCCAGAAGCGATCAGCTAGATTGGACAGAAGGTGGTCTGTACCAACGTTATGTCAACACTGCTCATCCTCCTGCCGAATGATCAGCTCGGTGACTCCATGACGTGGTGGAAATATGATTGGTGAGCGAAACTCTGATGCCAGGTGGTGAGCAGTCCGCAACTGACCTCCAACTCGCAGTACATCAGGGCCACCTTCTTTATCCAGGAATGGTTGCAGCTTGATGAGTGGAGCACTGGTGGGTAAGGTCATCTCCATTTCCAAGGTGCGGAACACGTCTCCGTAATTCTCTCTTTGGGCCTGGTTGATCCAGTAACGTTTTGCCTTTTTCACTTCCACTACTGAAAGCTCACACACTCTGACATACTTGCCACCACCGCAGTCAATCTGCACGCCAGCCTCCCTCAGTGCTGGCTGCGATGGGCGACAACAAATTCCGTTGATAAATCATGAGCACTACGCTGTTACACACACAAACCTCTTCCAAGTTGAGTGTGTGTCCGGACTTAGGCGAGATGCTGAAGTTGACAATGCTGTCATTGTAACAGCTGTTTCCCGTTTCAACATCTGTGGGAGTTCTTTTGGCACAGCAATAAAGCGTTCTGGCCACTGCTCTGAAGACTCGGACAGAAATGATGGTCTATTCCACCATCTTGGCGACTCTGTCAGCTTCTTTGCTGTCGTTCCTCGTGTTGGGAGATCAGCTGGGTTGCTAGCTTCCGGAATGTGATGCCAGTTACACGTGCTGGTCCTCTGCTGAATCTCAGAAATACATTTCCCAACCTCAATCTTAAACTTACGACTGGGAGAATGCACCCAATACAGTACGTTCATCGAGTTGGTCCAATAATGAACCTCCGCTTGCTCAACATTGATCCCTGCACTCACGAAAGTACCTAGTCAAGCTCCAAGAACAGTGCCCTGCAACTCCAACAGCGGTATCGAACAATGCTTAATGGGTGCTGTACGTGCCTTAACCACGGCCAATGTCACCCTGCTAGGTCCCTTGCTGCTAGCAACACGTACATACACGACAGCTGCATACGCCGTCTCAGATACGTTGGTGAATACATGAAGAGTCACATCATTGGTAGACTCAGATTCTTTAAACTACCACTCAATCCTCAATGCAGCGAGGTCTTTGAACTCGTTGAACCAGCCTTCCCATGCTGAGTGTTGGCCTGCTTCCGGTGCATCCTCCCAGCTGACACCAGAATGACATAATGCTTGGAACATGATCTTACGACAAATGGTGAACGGTGCCAACTGGCCTCTGGGGTCAAACAAAGAAGCCATCTTGCTCAAAACTTTATGTTTCGTTGGTGTTGGCAGTGCTGACTCTTGATACTGAAATGCGAAGTAGTCTTCAGACACCACCCAGCTGATGCCAAGAGTCTTTTGTGACTGCATTTGAGTGGAATCTTGGTCAATGATTGGCTTGGTGGAGGCTGGTGCTCGCTCTTCAGGTGGAATGGACTCCATGACAGCTTCACTGTTACTTATCCACTTGCGCAGATAAAATCCACTTTTGCTTAGCAGCTCTTGGAGTTGAGCACAGATATGTATTGCCTGCTCTACACTGTTTAAAGACTTGAGCAGATCGTCCACGTAGAACGATATTTTGACGGTCTCGCTGACTACAGGATCAAACTGCTTTCCGAATCGCTCCACTGTTTCCAAAAGAGCTCGGCCAGCCAGGTATGGTGATACCTTGATTGTCGAATGCCAAACTGGTAAACTCATATGCTTCAATTTTGCTCTCAGAGGATGTCCAAACAAACCAGTGATAGTGTTGATCTTCTGGTGCTAGCAACACTTGTAAAAACATTTCTTAAATGTCGACCATGAGCGCAACAGACTCCAAACAAAAGCGTAACAAAAGCTGCACCAGGTCATCCTGCAGTTTAGGGCTGGCAAACATATGTTCATTGATGGCAGTTCCATTGAATTTGGCGGCAGCATCAATAACAGCATGCACCTTTGTAGTTGCCTTGTCTTCCTGAATGACCGCAAAGTGTGGCAGATGCCATTGGCCATCACCACACTTCTCAACCTTGTCGGCTGACAATCGTTGGATGTACAATTTCTCAAGGTAATCCTCTAACACCTTAGCATATCTCACTTGAACATCAGGGTGACGCTGCAAGGATCGCATCAATGAGTGCAGTCGATGCTTGGCCTGTGCTCAATTACTTGTGACGTTGGGTGTGGTTTGATTTTTCCACGGAATGCTTACTTCAAATCGACCATTTAAGTATTGAATTCTTTGTCGTGTGTGCTCCTCTGCCAAACACTCATCAAGTGACAGGTAAAAATCAATTGCTGGCTGCATGCCAACTGCCTCCAGGTCCCAGAAATTCCTGACAATGGCTTCAAGCTCCACCTGATTGGCTTGGATGACACGGAAACAGCTTTCAGCTCCTTGCTCTTGCTGTACGACCGGTCCAAAACAGATCCAGCCAAGAGGGGTTCTGCAAGCTATTGGCTCATCATCATCACCGATTCTCTCTTCCTGAGCACTGTGAAGCAGAGGTGAGTTCAATCCCACCAGTAGATCAAGGCATGGTGTATCTACTCTTGGAAAGTCAATGTCTGCAAGGTGAGTCCATTGCGACTTTAGCTCATTCCAGTTGATGACCTTCAGCTCACTCATGACTGTTTGATGATTATTTCACTCTTTTTTTTCAGCTCCATACATTGAATGTGACGTGGAAACCAGGGGCCTGGTACAGTTACCAACTTTAAGGCTAAATGTCCCATGAAGTCCTTGCGTCATCCTATGACTG
>JAOWAW010128015.1:0-11787 GCA_028565695.1 Nicola tetela
GGGTACCACACAATGTTACGCTTGAGAATGACAGGCTTCCTTTTTAAAAACAAGTGATGGACCAGACAACTAACCAAGACCCAACAGAGAAAACAAGACAGAGCAAGAGAGGGAGAGCGAATGAGAGAGAGTGAGAGAAAGAGAAAGAGGGAGAGAGAGAAAATGAGAGAGATAGACGAAGAAAGGGAGAGGGAAAGAGAGAGAGAAAGAGATAGAGATAGAGATAGAAAGAGAGAAAGAAAGAGATGTTCTAAGAACTAAAGCGAGAATTGTCTACACAGCACATGCCAAGTTTCTATTCTACCGAAATTAAGGAGCATCACACAACTCCAATTTGCTGCCACAACTCAACTCTACTAGAACAAATATGGATAAAACAATACAATGTTCATTTAGATGAAGAATTTTAAATCTCTTTAATAACCCTGGATAAAAAACAAATTTGAGTCTGCAATGAGATAGAAATAGGTGACTGTACATGATGACATATAGAAAAAAGAGAAGCAAAGTGTTAAAAGGCTCTCGCTGTTTCTCAGGAGGACTCAAACCCACAGCACCGATTCACCTAGCAGACAGGAGTCACCTTCACTATCCACTATGCCATCACCGCATCCTAAAAAGGATGGGCTCCAGTGCAGCTTAAAGCTCAGGTTATCCTGTCCACACGGGAGTCCATCGAAGATGGTAGTCTGAAGAATCCGAAGTGTAAGCACATCTATGTGATTCATATTCAATTAATGGCCTCAAGGAAGTGCTGGTCGTTCGCTGGTTCAGCAATAGTATACATAGAAATAGGTGACTGAGCATGACAGTGTATAGAAGAAAGAGAAGCAAATATTTAAAAGGCTCTCACTGTCTCTTGGGAGGACTTGAACCCACAGCACCGATTCGCCTAGCAGACAGGAGTCACCTTCACTATCCACTATGCCATCACCGTATCCTAAAAAGGATGAGCTCCAGTGCAGCTTAAAGCTCAGGCTATCCTGTCCACATGGGTGTCCGTTGAAAATGGTAGTCCGAGGAATCCGAAGTGTAAGTACATCTACATGATCCATACCCAACGGCCTCAAGGAAGTGTCGGTCGTTCACTGTATACTGCCAGCGAACGACTGACTCTTCCTTTTCATTTTTGCAAGTTTCAGCCCCCCGTGTAGCCCCTCAGGAATAAGAACTTTTGTATTTTGTATTCTTAACAGCTTTTGGAAGAGGAAATTTCACTATACAAAAACAATGAATGAATAGAGTGACCATGAAATTGAAGAATCATAAGAGCAAACGTCAACCATAGCACTGGATATCCAGAGTCTGGGAATAAAGAGTACATGAAATGAATAAAACTGAAACATTGAAACACTTGTCAACATGAATACTTGCTGTGAGGCCCAGTCATGTTAGATTTGGCTAATTTAGTGTTAATTTAGTGTTATGATGAATAAGCTCAAATTGTAAGGATAACTTCAAGTGATGGTGCTAGGGTAAGCTTATAAATACAATGTGATGCCAATTCATATTCGATCAGCTGTAGTATCGTCAGCCTCAGGATTGTTGTTTGGCTCTGCATCTTCATCACTGAACAGTTAACAGTCCTATCTGTTGTTCAAACACCCTCCACAGAGGCAGGCCTCTGTGCATGGCAGGTTAGCTTTAAAGCAGCTACACCGGTTGTTCTGACAGCCAGTAGCACATTTGCAGCTTACTAGCTCCAGAAGTGCTAGGGGTGCTGCAGGCTTTAACGTCCAAATGATGCTCAGAGATGTGCTTGCAGCACCAAGCTGTAGCATCATCAGCCTCAGGATTGTTGTTTGGCTCTGCATCTTCATCACTGAACAGTTGACTGTCCCTTCTGTTGTTCAAACACCCTTCAAAAAGGCTCTGCTGGCAATAGCCAGCCATGGTGGTTAGAATGTGGGCACTCCCCACTTGTTACAGTGTCTCCAAACTGATGTCTGATAGTTTCTTCTCAGGATATGGTGTCAGAGTGCATCCTGTGTTGGTGGCAAGCTTGAAGACTGACAAGCAAACTTTGTTAACACTGGAGAGAGCTGAGAAGCCATACAGTGAACAGATGAAGTCTTCGCAAGCA
Source organism: Nicola tetela (assembly GCA_028565695.1). Classification (NCBI taxonomy): domain Eukaryota; kingdom Metazoa; phylum Porifera; class Calcarea; order Clathrinida; family Clathrinidae; genus Nicola; species Nicola tetela. Next base: position 2,084 of record JAOWAW010128015.1, read on the forward strand.
GAGAAGAGATTGTCATTTGCAATGAATGGTCCACCCAGTTATTGCATGGCCTCCCTTTTCCCATCGATAACAAGCCTCAGGACCATTTTCTTTCCCTTTCTAGAGAAGGCACTGGTTGTGCCACAGCCAGTAGAAGCATGGAGCTGGGGAGAGCATTGCATACCTCTCAAGGTTACGAGTATTGCTGATATTAGCCAGTGAAACATTTCCACTCTTTCGTTCCAGTTTGTTGCAATAGTTGAGCAGGGATCTGACTGGGAAGTGCCCAACCAAGAACTGTTATGTCTGTGTCCGTAGAGTGCACAATGACTGTGCCTGCACCATTCTTAGATGCATGCAGAGCACAGAAAAAATCCGTGTGCTAGCTTCCTTATGTGAGTAACTCAGAGCTATGACATCTGATGCATGAACTTTGTGGCCATCTAAGCCGGTCAGCATCTGGCAATGGTCACCATGGCACACATACAATGAGCGATCGTGAAGTGGTTCAGCATACTCAGGAAGCTTCCACTGAGATAAGAGGAAGTTTACCAAGGTCACTGTGTGAGCTGCAGCAAATAATTATCTCTTCCACTTAGGCAGCCTTTGGTGAGGATGAGAGATCCTCACCAATGCACCTGATTCTGCTTGGTGTTCACATTCTAACCACTTAATGCTCACCGGCAGATACTGATCAATAAGAAGATCAATGGCCACTGCTGCCTTTCATTGGATTGTGCATTTCCACCTGGAATTCATTTGCAGCTCAGGTTGATTCCATTGTGGTCACAGCATGCTCTCAATCTTGAACACGTAAGTTAGTCTTGCTGGTGTAGCTCCTGTAGCAGGGTTTGTGGTAAAATCCTGTTGGTTTGCACAATGATCCGTCTGTCATAGTTGTGTCCTGCTCCCAAGAGAAAGTAATAAGTACTGTCCTGTCAGATTGCTGCTGCATGAAGTAGAGTTTGTCAGGACAGATCAGCAAAAGGTTTCAGTTTCATGTTCCCATGCTTTTGATGACCTCCACCTTCTTCGGCAACACAGCACAAACATCTGTTCCAAGAGAGCTTGAGCATTTTCACCAGACAAAGTGAAAGCAACTCCACGACTTGCATTGTTGTCATCCCTGTCACCTGTCACTTCCGGATCACTGGTTTCACATTCGCAGTCCTCCACAGAAGAAGGTTGTTTAGCGTCAGAATCACATTTTTCATTGGTATCACTGTGAGCTGCTCCATTACCCTAGTGGTAAGTGCTTGGTAGTTGATTCAATCATTTTTGACAGGTCTGCCTGTGCTTTCACTCGGTTATATAGGGTGCTAGCTCTTCTTTCTCAAAGATCAGTGGGTGGAAAACCTTGGCCACCATTCCAGAATGGAGACAGAAAAGAACCACGGCTATCCTTGCGGAATGGAAACAAAAATTTTACTTAAAGAACCGTGGCCATCCTTTCAGAATGGAAACTGAAATTTACTTTATAATTTAAAATTTAAAACATTTCTTCTGACCCTCCCATCAATGGCATCCAGCGTTGTCCAACGTGGTCCTATCTGTCCATCCGTCAGCAGGTGAACGCACACCAATGCCCTCTGAAGGGTGGCATGCTCCAGAATCTCACCTGTAGCACCCATGTGTGGGCGAATTTTAATGTATGCCAATCGGGGTCACAACCAGCATGATCATGTGATCACGAGTGAGCACTGCTGTGATAACCATGTGTGAGTGACCTGGTGAATGTCATTGCATGTATGCAAAGCAAGGCACATGTACAGCATATAAGATATTTATAATGACACGTGATAGCTTCTACTAGTGTGGGCGACTATATTGAATTTCACACAAGGCTGCTGGGTAGTACTTGCACTGATTACTCTATGCAGTGGCCCACCGAAGGTTGCTAAGCACAGATTGTGGAGCAAGAAGCTCTGGTCAGACAAGGAGCAGTTTTTGAAGTTGGTTTTGGTCAACTTCAGGCGCTTCTGTGAAGCAACGACCATCTGAAAACTACTTCTCAAGTGTTTTTCTTCCCATTTCTGCAAAAAAACTTGGCCCCCTCTCACTGAAACAAACTTAAGAACTAAGCACTTTTTCAGACTTAGCCCATGAACTAACATGTGCAAGCGGTGCTGCCCAACTGCGTAATTTTTCACAAAGTAAATGTGGCCTACTAGCAAAGAAAACACCAACGTCCTACCTGCATAATTCTCTCAGCCCTATAATTTCATATAATACAGTAACTCTACATTGCATGCATTCTCTGAGCTAAGCTTTGAACAGGCCACTAAGACTCAGTAGGAGTACACCACCAACAGTATGCTGATCATCCCATGTCAATGTTGCAAACATACTGGCTTGTACTAGAGAACACTCATAAACAATGGACATTTGATTTGAATGAGTGAACACAATTTTCAGCTTTCATTCAGGTTGGCATGGCTATTGCTGGTTCAAATACAGTGTGTATATAAATTACATGGTGGACATTTACTTAGAATAACCATAAAGAAACTCACCAGCTGGAACACGGACAGCGATCGGAGAAGAGAATGGTGATCGGCGATTAGTTTGTACATCCAAGGCCTGAAGCACAAACTGGTATGTAATACCAGCCTGGGGCACATACTGTCCTTGCGACGGATTTGTTGATGACGGGAAACGTGTCAAGAATTGACGGCTTCCATCAGGCAACAACCGATACAAGTTGTAAAACACTGGTGTTGGAGATGCTGGTAAATTAAACGTGACCCTTTGAGGTGTGACTGCACCCGCTGAGAAACCAACTGTCAACAGAATGCACACAACACAGTCAGAAGGAAGCCATTGGAAAATAAGCCTTGCAGTGCTTTGCAAATGCTAATATTGTCATACCTCAAGTAAAAAAAAAGTTATCCACCTTGGCTAGAGAACCGGAGTAAACATCCTTTGCAGGAAAGAGCTAGGGAAAAGAGGTGTTGTCACAAACTTCATGGCTAGAAAATGCTACAGAATGTGAGTATCTTGGACAGCATGAACATCATATGTTACCTATGCTCGGCAGTGGTGGTTGGGTTGGCACATCTGAAAAGGAAAAAGTGTACAAACAACAGAAATTCTCTTCTCAACAAATGTTCTCTAACCATTCAATGGCCTTCAGAAATTAAACAAAGGAACTGCTGTTTTGCTACAAGCACAACAGGGAAGAATCAGACTTTCAGAGCAGTACAAAAATATAAAGAAGTCCTCTTCTCTTTCTTCACTCTTCCACCTCTCTCCCACTATCTCCCACATCTCTCTTTTCCTCTCCCTCTCCTTAAAAACTAATTTATCATATTCTGTGTGTCATTTAAAAGTGTTTAAGATAAAATCATACAAGCAAAACAAACACACTGTCATCAAACTAGCACTTCCCATAACAGCCAAATAATGACACTGGCTTCTTTACCTGTGCAAACATCACACTAAATTCCACGCATACACCTCCACCCACCCTTAGGAAATTGGGAATACAGCTCACACATGAAAAAGAAAACATTAGCATACGGAGTAGCCATTTATCTCTGCCTTCACTGATAGTTATCACTGTCACCCTGTAAAAGTACATAGTCTTTTATCTAGCACAACACCAATACTGTCAACCAAGAGACAGTCACGTCCATGCACAATGTGCCAGCTTCACCTGTTTTGCACCCAGATATTTTGCATTCTTGTTTCCTATCAAAAGGTGTAAAAATGGATTTCTAACCTGCAGATACGCTCTACTTCATTTTGCAACCACAACTTTCACGATTTCAATCATTGTGCAAAAACTGCAAAAGTTTCTGAAATTAAGCAAACCTTTCTGGACTTAAATTCTCAACTCAATAGAGTACATGTACAGCAGTATTTGGGTCTGGTGTGATTGTGGAGTTGAATTTAAAATATTCCATGCATTACTGAAGTCTTCAAAGAAAATCAGCAAAGCGAAACAAGCACAAGTGAATAACACTTTTTGAACAGATCTTGAAAAGTCACAGGTGGTGCTTTCTCTATATCCACAAGTCGTGTATGAGTGGTACTTACAATACAGGTCTTACCTGGTACTTGGACAACGATTTGATTGCCAAATGGTGATCTTCTGCCAGTAGCACGATCGATAGATTGAGCTGTAAAGCGGTACACTGTGCCTGGTGTTACACTAATTGTCGCCTGGCTTGAAGAAGTGGAAGATGGAATTTGACGCAAGATTTGTCGACGCCCATCTGGTAACACTCGGATAATTTGATACACAACCGGACGAGTTGATCCTGGAAGGTTAAGGATGACTGACCGTGGTGAGGTTGAACGAACGGAGATTGCTGCAACAGACATACAAAAACAAAAATGAATCTGTCAAGAAAAGTTACACTTTGGAATATAACAAAAAAAACAACACGACAGATAAATCAACAGCCAAGTGTCAACATGCTGCACGTTGAAGAATGTGAAGCAAGATATTAATGCCACAAAACACTTGAGCCCAACCTACTCAAACCTTTAAGAAAATGGTGTTTTTGCAAACGAGCATCTCTGAAAGTATTCAACCCTAATTTATGTTTTAGACTTAAAGGAATTTGCAAAAGTCATCACTAATGTCAGTCCTCTAACCTGGTGCAGATGGTGTTGGCTGTGTTGTCGGTGCTGGTGTTGTTGACAATCCTGAAAAACAGTAAGCATACAGCTTTTGAGAGTTAACTGCTCAAGAAATTGGTGGATACATAGTTTGCTGTACACCAAGTAGCAAACTTGAAGTTGACAACACAAGCTCAAGATCATTAAAAAATTGCCAATTCTAACATGGAGTGGCAGTTACTCTGAGGCTTACAACAGAATTAAGGTATATCCATCTCTGGTGCTTGCAGGATTCTTCCCAGATGATTATGTAGCATCTATCGCCTTGATGTCATCTCAGTTTTCTACATTTCATGTCTCAATGTCTCTTCTTGTTTAGCTTTATAAATAATGTTTTAGCAATATGTTACTGATGAAGGAAGGTGCCATGTGTATCAGCAGCAGCAGGCTGTCATCCTGCAGAGTGTGGTCTGATGTGGTGTTGGGCATGGTGACAGAAGCAACAGAGATAAGCAATGATTACTCATATTGTCTTACCTGCATCCCTCCAGGCAGAGAGAAGCAGAGAGAGGGACATTCCCTCAGTATATGCCTCTCTGTGCCTCTCAGTGTCTCTTTGTAGATTCTCTTCCTTTCTCCTTAAATAGACATCTGTGTCTTGGAGTCCCTCTTGATCTGTTCACAGTCTCTCTCCGTCTCTATCTCTATTCCTTTACAGTCAATGGCCTCCCTCCCTTTCTCCCGTTACAGTTTTCTCTCTTACTTTCTCTCTTTCTCTCAAAACTGTCTGTGATCGTAAAACCACGGTGCTTTGTTTATTCCTAAGTTGGTTCTTTCTCTCTTCCTTTTTAATCCCTTCACGTAGCCTAGTTCCTTACCTGGTACATTCACAGTGAGAACATTGCTCTCTTGTGATGTTGTGCCTGTGATTTGGTCAATAGCTCTTGCAACTAAGCGATACTGTCTGCCTGGTGTTACACTGATGGTCTCCTGGCGTGCAATTGTTGTTGGACTGGTAGTTTGTCGAAGTACCTGACGACGCCCGTCTGGTAAGATTTGGTAGATTCTATACAAGGTCAAACGAGGTGCTGCTGGTAGGTTCACGGTCACTGTTCGTGATGTTACTCTTTGCTCTGAAATTCCTGAAAAAAAAAACAGAAAGAAATAATCACGTTAATATTACAAGAACCCAATAACACAAATTGCAATACTACAGTCAAGCAGTCTACCATCAAGGTAGGCAAGCAGTCCATCTTGTCAGTATAATCCAATGTAGTAACACACACAGGACTGCACATGAATAGCTGCTGACTGAAATGCATCCTAACCTGTATAGGATAGACAAAATGCATGCTAATCCGCATAGAATAGACAGGTACAGCAATCGAAATGCATCTTAATCAGTATAGAATAGACAGGTCTTCATGTTCCCTTGAAAGCCACCAGGTAAAAAGAGATTTAGGAATGTTTGTCATTTTTCTAACCTCCTATCATGTCCCTCCCCTCACTTTGTTGCTTTTCTCAATTCAGTGACACTCAATCCATACTCCAGCTCTCCTAAAACACTCTTTTCTCCCTTGTATATTACAAGCCTACACTTCTCTTACTGCCAATCAAATTTCTTACAGGACCTATTCTCTTATACACTTCAATGCCCTTTCTTTTCATTCTGGGAAATACAACTCTAACAACCAAATTATCACTTGCTCTTGTGCCTCTTACCTGGCGGTGGGAATATTGGCTCCTCTGAACAAAAAATTCCCAAACAATACAGCACACAATCAGGTTTGATTAGTGTTTGAAGACTAACTTACAATGTTCTGTGCATCATTGAAAATTCTTTAAAATAAAAACATACAAGCAAAACAAATACACTGTCATCAAACTAGCACTTTCCCATGAGCATCAAGTAGATTCTGGCTTCTTTATCCGTGCAAGCATTGCGCAAACATCACACTAAATTCGATGCATTCACTTCTACTTACCCTGAAAAAAAATTCAGAATTATGGCTAACATGTGAAGTAGAAAACACTATAGTACACACAGCAGCTGTTTATTTCTGTCTTCACCGATGCTGTCAAGATCACACACTATTCAAGTATTGGCTATAGTCTACCATCTAGCACATGTACAACACCAATAATCAACTACATAATTGTAGTATTTCTACACAGCAGCTGCTTATCTTTGTATTCACTGATAGCATTCACTGTCAAGAACATATCCTATTCAGATACTAGCTATTGTCTGTCCTTTAGCACTAAACCAACACTCAACTCCATATACAGTGGAACTTGGATAAGACGTACCCCCTAGGGAATCCCCCAAAAAGTATGTACTAACTGAAGTACGTACTAACCGTAACTGCACGATTGACTATACATGGGACATCACACGTGCACATGTACATCATGTACATGTGGTAGGCGCCGGTGGCAGTTAAAATCTCCATAAATTCAATGGATTTAACACAAATGGAAGTACTTCTTCTGTTGACGTCAAGATCAGACGTCTACAGGAAACACAGAACCAAGGATTTGTGGACACAAAGTACAAAAAGTATGTACTAACTGGAGATTGTTCCACTGGGAGGGCATTTTTAGTACATTTTAACCGAAAGTATGTCTTAAAAGTATGTCTAGGCCAAACATAATGTATGGCATTTGCGATACCCGCCGTTCGGTTTTTGCCCAAAAGTATGTGTTAACTGAGTGTATGTACTAAGCCGGGTACATAGTAACTGAGTTCCACTGTACACAGCAGTGTTCAAGTTTGTTGTGATTATGGAGTTTAATTTAGAATATTCCATACATCCACTGAGAAGTCCCTGAACAAAATCAGCAAAGTTAAACAAAAACACAAGTAAACAGGTGATTCTTCAACAGATCATGGAATGTCACGATTGCAAGTGAGACCTGCATGTGTACTACCTTACCTGGTGCTCGGATGACAACTTGATTGCCAAATGCTGATATTCTGTTTGTAGTACGGTCGAAAGATCGAACCGTAAAGTGGTACTCTGTGCCTGGCGTTGCACTAATTGTCACTTGACTCGGAGAAGTGGATGATGGGCGTTCAAGGAAGAGTTCTTGACGTCCATCCGATAAAACTTGGAAGACTTGATACACAACTGGACGAGCTGATCCTGGGAGGTTAAGGGTGACCGACCGTGGTGAGGTTGAACCCACGGAGAGCACTGCAGCAGGTAAGAAAAAACAAACACAGATATGTAACATTCATTACACTCCGGAAAATAACAAAGAAAATAGATAAATCAACTGCCAAGAGTTGGCATGTTGTATGTTGAAAAAGAAGCACAACATGCCTATGGAGATACCATAAGAGCTCAGCCCAACCCACTCAAAACTTAAGGTGGCTCAACCTAGCTGAGATGTCACTATGGCAGAACCTACAGGGTATCTAGCTTCTTGTTTGACATGTATGTCACACATGTACAGGCTTTGCCACGTGACGTCCCAACTGAGTTGAGCCATCTTAAGCAAGCAGTGTTTTCAAAAATGTGCATCTATGAACAATTTTACCATAATTCATAGTCTCAGATAAAAAAAGTTGTTTCTCATCTGGAAAGAAATAGAACATTGGGGTAGGCAGGCAGTTTTTATTTACATTTTTTGCTGTGGAAGTATGGGCATGAGTTAATACATGCAAGACTAGAAGCCAGTATAATGTACAGCATGACTTGGAGTAACAATTCATTGTCTCTTGTATATCAGTTCAACTGTGCTGTGTATGCAAAGAAACTAGAGGACTGTTACATCAAAGAGCTGGTCCAAGCATCGATTTTCCAGTTTTGCTAAAACAATCACCAATGTTGTGACAGGAAAAAAGTCGAGCAACTGCCAGGGGCCTTGTAGCACAATGAGAAACCCTAAAAATATGTCAGCTGAGTGATGCCATTCAGGATCCACCCTCTGGAAGAGAACAAATTTGGCCATCCTGGTACTAGCTGTGTGTGGGTTTTACTTTGGTGTGAGAGAAATTCAACATTTTTGTTACTTTTTTGTAACAATTTTTTAGCAAAAACAGAAAAAGTACCAACAGGCAGGTGGAAAAATTAGGCCGTGAGGGAAATAAGATGCCATTATTTTTTACTCGACTATAATTGATGTTTCTGACTTGAGAAATTCACAAAATTCATCACAAATGTCAGTCCCCTCACCTGGTGGAGATAGCGGTGGCAGTGTCGTCGGTGCTGGTGTTGTTGACAATCCTGAAAAGCATTAAGTAGACAGCTTTTTAGAGCTAACTGTTCAAGAAATTGGCGGATATATAGTTTGCCATACACCAAGTAGCGAATTTGAAGTTGACAGCATAAACCCAAGATCAATAAAAATAACTCCAATTCTGTAACATGGAACAGTAGGTGCTCTGAGTTTTAAATATTCTGAACAGTCTCAAATTAATGCCAATCAGACTAGGCCAACCACTAAATCATATATACTATGCTCGAAAGAGTTGTCTTCTTTGTTCACAATCACAAAATCCTACAGTCATTTGTCACAGTGACAAGGCCCATAAAGATGTAGTGGCTCTTCGTTGCTGAGTCATAGCGAAAGAGGGAAGACCTCTTGTTCATTGCTTTGACAATGTGGCGCTGGTGTGCATGCAGAGGAACCTGTGCATGCTCAGAAGTAGCCAGCATGGCACAGGTTGCAAGCAAGTTAAGTACTTATGAAACTGTGCAGGAGCACTCTCAAGTCATTCTTGTTTTGTTGCTTGTGGCAAAGTCTATCAGACTCAACTTGCGATGGAGCGCTGGAGTCAGCGTATGCGCTCGTCAGCCTTTGCGAGAAGGCCGATTTTGAGGTTTTTGATGGAGGTTGGAAAGTTAAAAATATGATCATGACATGTCCAAGATGTTGAGGAACAATCTCGTCTAAGTCTGGTGCAAATTGGTTCAGTGGTTTTTGAACGCATACGTTACACACAGACACACACACAGACACACACGGACAAAAATATAGATAAGATTATATATATATATATATGTAAAACAGCACTATAATCTGTACCGTGACTTGCTCCATGTACGCCAGCTGGACGCCATGCATGCTACATATGCACATGTAATCATGCACATGCATTGCACTCCCCACAATGTACTCAAACCCATACACACCCATGCACCCGTACCTGT
>JAOWAW010128026.1:0-11786 GCA_028565695.1 Nicola tetela
GTGTGTGTGTGTGTGTGTGTGTGTGTGTGTGTGTGTGTGTGTGTGTGTGTGTGTGTGTAACGCATGCGTTCAAAAACAACTAAACTGATTCACACCAGACTTATCTGAGGTCATCCCTAAACATCTCGGACATGTCATAATCGTATTTTTAACTTTCCTACCTTTCCCGAAAACCCCAAAATCAACCTTCCAAAAGGCCGACGAGCGTATGTTCCCATGGCCTACGCCGACTCCAGCGCTCCATCATTTGTTGAGTCTCATAGACCTTGAACCACAACCGGTCATCACCTCTACATGTAGACAATGCATGACAGCCTATGGCCTGGGCGCGAAAACTGCAACAACGTCGCAGTGCTGCATGCTGCCACAGCTGGGCGCAAAAACTGCAACGTTGCAGCGCTGCATGCTGTGCCAGTGTAAATTTCGGCCATCAATTTTCTGCTGCTGCTTTGCTAGTGAATATGTATACATTAAATCCTGAACGCAAGAATTTATCAGCGAATAAAACCTGAGGTACATAAAAGCTGAGGCTTTTATTCCAAATATTTTATTCCAGCTGATAAATTTGAGTGCGAAGGATTTAATGTGCTTTTATCATACTCCAAGGCATCTCTAAAAACAGCGGGATTTTATTGGTTTGGTGTGTTATCCGTGAATAAAACCATCCTTAAACAGGGATTTATCGGCCTATAAAAAACGTTTTAGGAAAGTATGGAGCTAAATGGTTAAATCACACTTAAAGGATGATATAATGAAAAGTAAACACCGGGCATTACCGTTTTTCTGCGTATGCAGGGTAGGCGACATATCGTAGTGGCTTGCAATGTGAATCCGCATATACGGTAACATGCGGCACGGACTCGGCGGATTAATGTTTGGTCAGAGCAACTCTTCGCAGAGAATGCCCAACTCTTGCCTCATTCACACGCACTCCACGGGAAACAAGAAGACCCCATTGCCTTGCAACTGTACCTGTGCCCAAACAAGTCTGCGCAGGTTCTCACTTCATTAACCAAAATGTTGTCGTCGACCTTCAGGCCTCAGTGAGAAATCGGATGAGTTCTGCAGAACCTACGAACGCTCTGTTCTGATATGCCTCGGAGTCCTGGGTTTCTTTGCTGTCATCTCTTTGCAATCTCTGCGTGAGTCTCATGCAATTCTTGCACGCAGAAAACAATCTTGCCTTCATTTTCTGGTTTGACTGATGTAATGACAAGCTAGCGATCCAGGTGTAAGGAGCGCACACAGGGATTGAGAACTATAGCCATAGAATTTTGGATACGGAAACATCCGTGTGATCATGAGGAGGCAGCTACAAACACAGCTGGGGCAGATCTGTAGATAAGCATTATTACTAGTATATGCAGTGAATGAATGTACAGTATGAGATGTATACAGACATACACGTACATGTACGTTCTGCTACTGATCTGGTACATGGTCTGCAGAAAAACGGTAATGTCCGGTGTTTACTTTTCAATATTCACCGGCAAAGCAGCAGCAGAAAATTGATGGCTGAAATTTACACTGGTAATGCTGCTGCAGCTGCGCCCAAAAACTGCAACAATGCCGCAATACTGCATGCTGCTGCGTGCAAAGCATGCGCACAGGTAAGTATAATGTTCAGAGCATGTTAGGGACCGTCCATAAATTCTGATATTTAACCTAGTACGGATAATTTCCATAAGAGGGGGAGGCGGTTGCGACCTTTCTGTATCTCAAAATGCGAAAAATATCGCTACTCGAGCCAGATTGCAGAGCCAGAACTTGGAACCGGCGCTACACTGTACACATATGACACATACTGTACATGCCATTGCACGCCGGCACCCGTAGACTACCCTTCACCTCCAGACGTCTGTCAACATTGTAATACTGTGGTGACAAGTTGTGGCACAGTGCTGCATGATAATATATACCTTCGCTGCGCAGTATTTCATGCCTCTTTCCAATTGGTGCTGTTGGCTACGTTCAATGGAGAGTATGTCTGCCTCTAGATCTACGTTGTGCAGTCAACAGCTGACAAAGGGCATCACCAGTGCCTAGTTCATCCACATGCAACATCTGGCACTGCTGCAGCAGTGAAGCCCTCAGACTGTTACTCCTGTGCCTTTCGCAGCCCTGATAGTATGGTGTGCAACTTAACCAGGCTTTGCCACAAATATACCAGTGCCAGAAACATAAGAAGCAGGCTGGGCATGTCATGCCCCAGGGAAGGCCTTCTCAAAAGTGACAAACCATCATCAGACCTTGCCAGTATGCTCATCATGGATAGACTGATTTGTTTGTTTTCCTATTTTATTTGTTTATCTTGGTCTGGCATGTCTCAATGTCCAGCTCTGCTCTGTTTCTTGTGAAATCTTTGCGTAGTGTGTACTCCACTGATATTGACTGAGAGGCAAGGATAACAATCTGATAAATATCGATTGACCATACCAATATATATGTCCGTATCTCAGGGGGAGGGGGGTTGGGAGAGAAACGGAAATTATCCATATTAGGTTAAATATCGGTATTTACGGACGGTCCCTTAGCCAACTTTCCCAAGTGTAGGGCATGGGCGCCAATGCTGCCGCACAATGCAAATGGTCGGGAGCCCACCTTGAAGCAGATTATGAAAGCACTGTGCTTGCACGAAGTCTTGAGTGTGGGAAACAAAGGCCAGCTCGCTTTGAAGCTGATCGTGAAAGCACTACGCTTGCGTGAAGTCTTGAGTGTGGGCAACAAATGTGAGTTCGCCTTGAAGCAGATCGTGAAAACACTGCGCTTGCACGAAGTCTTGAAGGTGAGTAACAAAGGCCAGCTCACCTTGAAGCAGATCATGAAAGCACTGCGCTTGCACAAAGCCTTGAATGTGGGAACAAAGGCAAGCTTGCCTGGAACAGCGTGCTGAAAGAGCGATTGCATAACCAACGGAAGGTAGATGGAATAATGCAGCGCTTTACTACGACTGTTCACTTTCCTATGACAGTCACCCTGACCTCATAATCGGGTAACTATGCTATCATGTGCATGATCCACATTCAATGATTCGTGTAAAGCACAGGTGTCTATGCTAGTCTAATATAATATTTTCATCCATGTTTGTGTGTCTGTGTATAATGCATGTATTCAATGACGACTAAACTGATTTGCACCAGACTTAGCTGAGATCGTTCCTCAACATCTCGGACGTGTCATGATCGTATAGATGACTTTCCAACCTCCCTCGAAAACCCCGAAATCGGCCTTCCAAAGGCCGACGAACGCATCTTCCCGAGGCCTACGCCGACTCCAGCGCTTCATCATTTGTTGAGTCTCATAGACCTCGGACCACAACGTTGTGACCTCTACATGTAGACAATGCATGACCAGCGCGAAAACTATAACAATGCCACCGCACTGCTGGGCGCGAAAACTGCAACAATAGGGAGGTTAAGTGAATTGTTTTTCCTCACGATTCGCAGCTGAGTCGTTTTCTGGGCATGAGTACGTCACCTGAACGGTTCAGGGAATGCGGAAGAACGACTCACTGCCCCCTGATTTGTGTCTCACGAACAATTCGCACCTACTGTGTGATGGTTGGATGTGATCGATCACGCAGCATTCAAATTTGCGAAAGCGAAAGCAACACCATTTTTCACCATGACAACATTTACAGCATATGGGACGTATTTGCTTAACCTCTTTTCTATACTTGAACGGTTCACACGCGAACGGTTGAGGGTTGAATCGTTTACGACTTGCTTAACCTCTCTAATGTCGCAGTGCTGCAACACATAAACAAATGGGCCGCTCTCCGGCACGCATGCATAATGTGCATATTAGCATGAATGTTCAGCGCATATTAGCTGACTTTCCCAAATGTATAGTGTAGGGCATGGACGCGAATGCTGCCGCACAATGAGCTCGCCTTGAAGCAGATCATGAAAGCGCTGCACATGCACAAAGTCTTGAGTATGGTGAACAAAGGTGAGCTCGCCTTGAAGCAGATCGTGAAAGCACTGCGCTTGCACGAAGCCTTAAATGTGGGGAACAAAGGCGAGCTTGCCTGGAACGGCGTGCTGAAAGAGCAATTGCATAACCAACGGAAGGTAGATGGAATAATGCAGCGCTTCACTACAACTGTTCACTTTCCTATGACAGTCATCCTGACCTCATAATCGGGTAACCTGGTAACTATGCTATCATGTGCACAATCCACATTCAATGATCCGTGCAAAGCACAGGTAACTGTGCTAGTCAATCATAAGAAAGACAAGGGAGTACAGCAAGCTGGAGATACTTATATGATCGCGCTGAGGGTGTGAATGCATATAACTATGGAAAGAGAGAATATCACTTTACACCCACGAGGCTGGTGAGAAAGAACGAAGAAAAAGTCAATGGTCTCAGGTAGGACACGAACCTACGGCCTTGGATTTACACTCCTATGCTCTAACTGCTGAGCTACTGAGTACCCCCATCAACCACGTCATTTAACTCTGCTTTCCTCATCAGCATGGCTCTCCAGCTGCAGCAATCCAAGCTTGGGGTGGCTGCCCGTGCCAGATACTCGCAAAACGCTTTTCCTGCCCAGAGGAGAGTTATCAGGGAACTAGCATACTCTAGCCTCACAAAACGAAACAGGAAATATAAGTTAGAAGGCCTCTCTCTTCCAGGAGGCTAATTCTTCTTCCTGGCATTATCCCCTTCTAACATATCACTATAGGTGTCAAAACCGTACAAGATGTGACAGTGCATTTTTAAGCAAAGTGTTCCCTAATATAATACAGGTATGTGCTGTATGTGTGGTGCATTAATTGTTCAGGGAGAGCAGTGGCCCTGGAATGCTCTTATTGAGGCCCCTGTGTCCCCCTCTGGGAGCATCCCTGATGGCTCAAAGACTACCTAAGAACTAAAACATACAACTACAAGACGACCCCACAAGACAGTTGATATAGAAGCCAACACTGACCTAAAGAATGGCATTCCAAACTGCACTACATTCAACATCATGATTACAACTTACTTGTGATTGTGGCTTTTGCTTGTAAATTTGAAATGCTTCCTTAATCTTGCGTTCCTTCCTCTTAAATGCGCGATCAATCACTTGCGATCTATGTCATGTGATGTTAATGTTAACTGATTGTGAACATGCTCAGCAATGGCTGACTTGGAGCAATGTCCAAGGTTAATCGCATCATTGTGTTCCTTGCAACAGACACTTACTCTACGCATGGTTTAATTCCCCTACATACTCCTTGAAGCATGTTTTGCATTTCACGGAATACCGACACAGCATTGGTTGTTGAATCTGCAGTAAGTGCATCTTTGGCTGTGTACAGGGCCTTAAGCGTGTTTGGAGTGAAAAATGCACACCTAACTCCTGCTGTGCGAGCAATTCGACACACTTCTTGACTCAGGCCAGCCATGAATGGAATGCTGACTGTAACTGGGGACCCGTTAGTTGAATGATCCTGCTGGGATGGGGTTGTGGGTTGTGTCGCACTATGTTTAACCTGCCTAGTCATGGTCTTTTTGATGAACTTTTTTGGGTATCCATTGTGCATCATGACCTCCTTAATGCGACTAACCTCAGCATCACGTGCTAGCTGACTACTGCTGACCTTTATTGCATGGTTTGCAAGGCATGTGACAATCCCAGACTTCACTGATGTGGGATGATGTGAGCCAAACTGCACACAACAATATCTCTAGCTTTCTGTACTCCCTTGTTTTTCTTATGACTGATGAAGCCAGAGGCATTTCTGGTGAAACGTCTCATGAAAAAGAGTTTCTTGTGACTGGTGTGCTGGGAAATCCTCTTCATATCACAAATTTAATGATGAGTTTCCTAAAGCAGTAGTTATTGCAAGGCTGATAGCCTAATTACAGACAATAGACAGTTAGGTAGACCGATAGTTACTGCATTGACATGGAATGAGCTCACTGCTGAATGTTTTTTTCTCTTTCAATCTTCCTTAAGCTTTGTTCATTTTCTTCTTAACAATTTACGATAGCTAACCTGTGTCTTGAGTTTCTGCCTGATCTGTCTGTCTATTCTCTATTTGAGTGCTTGTCTGGCCCGGTGCTGGCCTGACTTATTAGCATTTTGATATCAATCAGCTTCCTAAAGGAAAGAACAACCCTGACCAGGCTACAGGTCTGACGGGGTTATTACAATCACGGCACCATCCCAACTCAACACACAACAATCAAAAGAAAGAAGAAGGGAGAATGTTTACTCTTTGTTCGCCATGACTGGACTTGAACCTGCAGCACCAAATTACCTAGCAAACAAGAATCACCTTTGCTATCCACTGCACCATCACACCATCCTCAAAAAGGATGGGTTTCCACATAGCTTCAAGCGCAGGCTATCTCATCCACACAGATCAAAGTCCAGTCCTATGATGGTCATTGAGTGATCCACTATTGTGAGCACATCCAACGTGATTCGCAAAGGTAGATCTCAACAAAGGGTCTTATCTATTCTGCTGAGCAAGCAGTAAGTAGGTTTGAGTAAAGAGATGTAGGTAACCAGAGAGACGGACATAACTAAATAAAGAAGAGGAAATTCTTGTTCTTCATTTGTCATGAGCAGACTTGTATCTGCGCCACCAAATTGCCCAGCAAATGAGAATCGCCTATGCTATCCACTGTACCATCACAGACTGGTCCTCTGATGGTCATTGAGTAATTCACTATTGCAAGCATGTCCAAACATGATTCGCAAAGGTAAATCTCAACCGGCCATCACAGGACCAGACTATGATCTGTGTAGATGGGATAGCCTGCACTTGAAGCTACGTCAGAACCCATCCTTTTTAAGGATGGTGTGATGGTGCAGTGGATAGCAAAGTCAATTCTCATTTGTTAGGCGATTTGGTGCCACAGGTTCTTCTTCTTTATTTAGTTACATTTGTCTCTCAGGTCATATACATCTCTTTACTCAAGAGAAAGAATCACTAACACCGGACCAGAGGAAAGGAAAAAATTCGGGCAGTGCAACTGGGGAGCGAACCCAGGGTTTTTTGTAATGTGCACAAATGCTCTTGCTATCACACTACAGCCACACATTTGTGCACAATACTAAAGTCCCTGGGTTCAATACCCAGTTGCACTGCCTGAATTTTTCCTTTCCTCTGGTCCAATGTTAGTACTTCTTTCTTATGATTGGTGATGGTGTCGTAATCAGCTGAAGCATGCTTGCATCAGTTATAGAGAGAAATATGGTGTGCTTTTGCCAGTCTCTCTTTCAGTTCAGCTTCAACAGACTGTCAAATTTTTTGTTGAACTGTTGACTTGTAGAGAGGCATTGAGAAATACAAAGGTAGTCGTCGGCTTACAAATATGGACATGAACATCTTTTTGTACCGCAGAAAAATTGAGGTAAGGAGGTGGCCGCTATGACGTGTTCTGTAAGTCTGCTTTTATTGGACTGATCTGGCAAGTCACAAGACATTATCATTTATCTACTTGTATGCAGATGTGCTAGTATTTGTGATTGTATTAAGGTGTGATTGCAGTGACTTGCACCTGGTACAACTACACTGTTTAGAATTTAAATCTGAACAGCTAGCAGCTATTGTGCAAGCATAATATACAAAGTGTTTGCTGTGCGGGGTCTAGAGGAGGACCTGGGGTGATTGGAATTTTTTCTAAACAATACAGATGGCCAATCATGGGAGAGAGGTTGCCTATTTTTACCAAATATTAACGCAATAGTTGGTGCTGTTTTGGCCTGAGCATTCATAGCACTTGGAATTGCTGTTCTCAGGAATGGGTGCGAGAAGATGAGAATATACCGACATCTGGTGGTGAAGAAAGACAAGGCAATGACAATCTTGCCCAAGAGTTCGTACCAACTACAAATGTGCAGTCTGAGTCTCTGATTGTTAATGCTGCTGAATATATATAGCTGATGAAAGCTCTGCTGCAAGAGGTGTGGAGCAGCCAGAGCCGATTAATTCAAGAACACTGATCAATGGTGTATGTGTGGGAGATGATGGCCTATCTGCTTCTTCTGTTGTGTGAGATTCATTATGGTCTAGTTTTGCCTGAGTTGTCTTTTTGCTGGCATGTACCTGCCATTACAATTTTCAATGTTTTCGGTGAGCTCATTTCTGTCATGCAAGAGGAAAATGTTGTCATTTACAGAGTGCAGCTGTTGGACTGCTGCAGGACTGCATGGTCATCCCTGCCCTTGTTCTAAGCTATAGAGAAAGAGGATGTTAATAATGCTGAAAGCGTGACCTGTTAGTTTTTGCAGAATGGTGGTGTACATTAATGCATTATCATGATTGCTGAATGAAGTCACACAGAAGAAGCAAATTAAGCAATAAGGCACAGGTGGAAGGCTCTTTTAGCGTAAATAATCCATTCGCTAAATTTATGTCTGAAACCGAATTGTGTATTAAAGCATTCGACTAGCGAAGAAATCTGATGTATAGTACATGTGGTAAAGTGATCGTATTGGGTATGTATATAGTCAATCAGTATCAGTACACTATGCTTGTTTTGTTTGGGGATCACTGGGCAAGGGAGTACTCATAAGAAGGGAAAAATAGAGGTTTAGCATGTTGAGACTATGCTCAGAGCGGTCTGAGCCTTATTCCAACTGGACTTGCACATAGTGTAGCTGTATGCTACAGAAACAAAGTAGATACAGCGCACACTAGTAGTGCTTTGGCTAGCATGCGGTTGGTGCAGGTGGTACATCATGTATGCAGCACCTCCAGATTCTACCTGCTGCTGGTGCTGGTACAGTTGAAGCCATACTCACTGCCATCTCGCCATATATATTAGCAATTGTTTAGATCTACATGTGTAACAAAGTTGAGAAATGCGCTGTCTGTCTTCACACCAGAAACATACAAAAACACTGCCTGCTGAATGTGATAGACTTTGTACATAATATACATAGCTCATCACTGCTGTGAAATTAATTTGTGTCCATGTGTCTGTGTGGATATTTACTGAAAAATGTACAGATGCTTCCCAGTGTTGCACACTGAGCTGCATTGATGGCAGAGGGTCCAATATTAATAGGGTATAACTGCTTGCTTGTTCACTATGAAGAATACCTGCTTGATATTACCACTACAAATCTGAGAATACTCAAGTCTGTAATCGACCTGCTCCCAAAAGCTTGAGCACTTGGAGGGTGAAATACAATATGCACAGGTACCTGCAGGCTCAGCAGCTGAAGCCTCAGAGTTAATGCATGCAAGATCAGGCAGTTGGAGGAGCCTATGCAATCTATCTGCAATCACACATGCCCTGGGAAGCAACAGTTGTAAGCTTAAGAACAGAGAAAATGAAAAATCTAGAAATGGAATGAAATGAGTTGCCAACAAATGAGCTTATTACATCTTTGTAAAGGAAAGTAAAGAAAGGAAACCTTAGCATCATGGCCATTAGCATGCATATGCTTACCCCTCAGTACGTGACAGGTAAACACCATGTGAAATTTATAATAATTATTGCAAGTGTTCTTGCAGAAACGTTGAAGCTGTGTATCAATTTTGCTTAACTGCAAATGGGGGAAAGTGTCATAATTAACATAAATACATTCATTTATTTTATTATTTATGAAGTCTGATACAATGCTCACAAATGTAAACCTACCCTGAAGATCATCAATGCATGGCATGAGAGGTAAATACTGGTGCAGCTAGAGGAGTCATATGAGATGCCTGTGCTGTCTTCACCTAAATAGCCTGCAAGAGACCTAGGCCTGGATGCTGGGCACTATTGCTAAGAGACCCAGCTAGGCCTGTGCGGTATACGTCAGTTGTGTGAAGTTTATTTTCACCCTGCATTCAGGAGCCACAATAGTGGCATCAGTGTTTTGGATAACGAGTGTCAGGTGCTCTGCCTGTACTTCAAGTTAAGACAGCCTGTTGGAGCAGTCTTGTGTTCTTGCTTCTAATGCGAATAAAGACTAGTCGTGTGTACTACAACGGTGTCTAGGGTTGAACACAGCACCTATACATTGGGAGCAATGGCTATCAAAACAAACCTAAATTAGAATGAAAATACAGCTGAAAAAGAATATCTAGATTAAGATAATATCAGAGACGAAAGAAAGAACGTGGAAAAATCAGATAAGGG
The DNA here is from genome assembly GCA_028565695.1 of Nicola tetela. Lineage (NCBI taxonomy): Eukaryota > Metazoa > Porifera > Calcarea > Clathrinida > Clathrinidae > Nicola > Nicola tetela. Next base: position 10,078 of record JAOWAW010128026.1, read on the forward strand.
AAGAGAGCACACAGAGAGAGTTCAAGAGAGGGAGAAAGAGAGCTAGATAGCGACAGACTGGCAGGCAAAATGACAAAAACAGATGAACAAGCATATTGATAGACAAAGATCAAGAGAGAGAGAGACGGACTGAGAGAAAGAGAGGGACAGTAAAAAAGATAGAGGCCCGAGAGAGAAAAGCAGACAAAAAACTTGAAAAGAGACAGAAACAGTAAGAGTTAGAGAAAGAGACAGAGGGAGACAAAGGAGGAAGAGTGGGGGTCAAAGGAGAACAAATCCTGAGAGTCAGCATGTCGAAGAAATATAAGAACATATTTTCTTAATGCAATGCATGCAAGTGAGATGATTCCAGAGAGTAGTGTGAGTTTTTATTCTTCAGTTGAAAATTTTGAGATGAAAAGCACAGTATGCATGATAAAGAGGAGGCAGAATTCCAAGACTAGAAGAGAAAGAATGAGACAACAGTAAGAGTTGGAGAGCTCTGCAAGTGTGTACTGCGCTCTCTGTGTTGCATGAATATCACTGGCTACTTTAATGACAAGTGTACATTGACGTGCCTCTTCGTCTTGAGAAACCTCAAGTGATTGTTTTTGGTTGCCAACAGGAACGTCATTTTGAACATACCAAACAGGCCACTTAGGGCAGTGAATTTACATGGACTGGCAACCTACTTAGTTTTAATCAGTTTGATGAGCTATGCACCATCATCAAAGGCTGTATCTTAAATTCAATTCGAACCTAAGAATGGATTTAAGCCTTGCAAGTCAATAGCCGGTTGAGTCATCTTAGTCATCTACAGTAGTTAGTCTCTTTACATGATCATGATGACACACGCACACACCCACCCACAAATTAACAATGGGCAACCCTTGATTTACTACAATGCTTTACTGAAGACGTTGACTGCATGAGTTCTTTGGTAAAGGCAGATCTTAGTGTTAATTTTCTAGCACACTAACATATAGTACTCAGTTGGCATAGAATTTGGTGCAAACTGTTATATGTTATGAAAGACTTCACTATATTGCATGTTGAACACACCATAAAAACAAATACAAGTAATTTGCAATAAACAGGACCCCGCACCAGGCAATAAGTAACAACACACCATACACTTAAATTGACCTGCCAGCATTTTATCACAATTTCTAGGATTGGCACCTGTAAAATAAATGTTCAAGTAGTAGAGGTCCTGGCCCAAAACCATTGCAGCAGATGTCAAAATGTGTAACTAGATTGTTAGCTAAACAGCAGTGCACTGTCCTATTAGACAATTCCATCATTTGTGGAAAAAGTTTGTCTTGCAGTTGTTTTCTCATCAAGTGCTTTGGCAAGATCATCAAAGAAGAAGCAGAGAGCCATCTTTTGGCGCTGGTCCTGTTGCATGTTGTCTTACATGTCACAAGCAATGAGAAGACCAGCCAAAAAGAGATTCCAGACACAGTCTACATTTTGGGTGAGCAGTAGGTTTAACAGTGTTTCAAAAACAAAAGAAGAAGATCAATGCAAGTTTGCCATGACTGCAATCAATGCTCTTGATCACATTAATGTAGAATTTGAGTGTACTGTGGGAAATTTAATGAAGTCTGCAATTAACCATGGAAAGAGTGCAGCAGGCTATTGGCAGAATATTAGCGGACTGGAAACCCACATGCGCATCCATGCATGCACACCTACACACACAACGTACACACACCTACACACACAAC
>JAOWAW010128048.1:0-11785 GCA_028565695.1 Nicola tetela
CACACACACACACACACACACACACACACACACACACACACACACACACACACACACACACACACAGATATATATATGTTGGCAGCAGTGATTGAATGGTTCTGCTCTATTGAGGAGAAAGAAAAGTGTACCTTTACATGCTTCAATATTGTTGAGTTCTATCCTTCCATTTCTGAAGAGCTGCTCAGAAGGGCACTAGACTTTGCCAAGCGACATGCTGGCATCTCTGAGAGTGAAATGGATATCATTTTACACTCAAGGAAATCGCTCCTGTTTGATTCTGACAGGGCCTGGATGAAGAAGAACAGCACTGCACTGTTCGACGTGACGATGGGAAGCTACGACGGGGCGGAAGTATGTGAGCTGGTGGGAGCCTTCGCCCTATCGAAACTATCAGAGGAGTATGAGAAGAAGGACGTTGGGCTATACAGAGACAACGAACTGGCGGTTTCTCATGGCATCCCTGGAAGTGAGGCAGAGCGTATGAAAAAGGCTCTCACCAAGCAGTTCAATGACCTCAGTTTGAGAATCACAATCCAAACTAACTTGAAGATAGCCAACTTCTTGGACACAACGCTCAACCTCAGAACTGGGAAGTATTACCTGTATAGGAAGCCGAATGACAAACTGCTCTATATCAACAAGCTGTTGAACCATCCACCATCTGTAATCGCCAACCTGCCGGCCACCATCAGCAGATGGTTAACTGACATTTCCAGTGACAGAGAGATCTTTGACCAGGCGGCTCCTATGTACAATGACATTCTAAAGGCAAGCGGGTATACTGAAGAGGTCCAGTACATGGAAAACCAGAAGGTGCATGATCCAAAGCGAAAATGGTGCTGCCAACACAAGGTTACATGGTTCAACCTGCTGTTCAGTAAGAACGTGGAAACGAACGTTGGACACAGATTCTTGAGCCTCATTGACAAGCATTTCCTGAAGGGCTCAAGATTGAATAAGATTTTTAACCGCAGCACAATCAAGGTCAGTTATAGCTGTATGCCGAACGTAGCCACCACCATCAAGCAGCATAATGACTGGGTCTGTCGAGATGCTGAGCGCGTGGGTGGCAACCAACGGGGGTGTTGCAACTGCCGCCAGCTGGACCAGTGCCTGCTCAACGGCGATTGCCTCACCAGTAGCGTAGTGGACAAGGCTACCGTGTCCACAAGCTCAGACAGATGGAAAGGGTATATTGGCTTGATGGAGAATACGCTCAAACAAAGATTCTCTGGCCACATGACGAGCTTGAGGCACCAGTGGTACGAGAACAGTACTGAGTTGTCTAAGTACATCCAGGGCCTCAAGCAGAGGGACGGGGAGTGCACTTTTCACTGGGAGATCTGCAAGAGGGTGCCAGCCTATTCAAATGTGTTGAAGTGGTGCAGCTTATGCCTATCGGAAAAGCTGGTCATTGCAGACGTGGACAGAGCAACATCACTGAATTCCAGGTCAGAGCGGGTGTCTAAATGTCACCATGAGAACAAATTCTACTTGTCAAACTTTGCGTGGTCAGCTCCGTAGTTTACACAGCTTTCCTCCACTGTGAAGCCTGCACCTCTGCAGACATGCACGCAACCTACACCCAACGTTTTACCTACTCAACACCTCAGTGTGGGGCCCACACCCAACGTTTTAGCTAGTCAACACCTTAGTTCACGCATCCCATTTCACCCCGTGGCCTTGGCCACACATCTACATGCATGCATGCCTATTTAAAGCAGTTACCCTCATGCTCTCTCTCAGCTGCCTGATGATTGCTCCGGCATGAAACTTTAAGTAGCAGCAGTTTGGTCTGTATCCTTCCTGTCCATGTGTTTGTACTTGCTCTGCACTCCTGTGCGTTGAGCACTCTTTGGTACAGTGGACTTCCCCACTTATATTATATATATATATATATATGTGTGTGTACTTTATTGCCCAAGGCCAAGAAAATACCAGCCAATATTTACCCAAGCCTACATATTGGCCTACATATTGACCGAGGTGAAGCCGAGGTCAATATGGCGAGGGAAATGTTGAGCAGGTATTTTCGAGGCCAAGAGTAATAAAGGGTTTATCCCAGCAGATTAGTGAAGAGGCCATCTCAGAGCCCTTCCTCGCTTGTTTTTGAAGAGCTCTCCAGCAAAAGAAAGCACGTGGCAACTGTGCAACGCAGGTTGCAAGTGCTCTAGGGTCACTTGTCGCCGGCTATATGGCAAGGGAAATATTCAGCTGGTATTTCTGAGGCTGGGGGTAATAAGGGGCTTACCCCAGTAGATTAGCGAAAAGGCCATCTCAGAGCCCTTTCTTGCTCGTTTCCGAAGAGCTCTCCAGCAAAAGAAAGCACACAGCAACTGTGCAACGCAGGTTGCAAGTGCTCTAGGGTCACTTGTCGCTAGCCATGTGGCGAGGGAAATATTCGGCTGGTATTTCCAAGGCTGAGGGTAATAAGGGGCTTATCCCAGTAGATTAGCAAAAAGGCCGTCTCAGAGTCCTTTCTCACTCATTTTCAAAGAGCTCACCACCAGAGGAAAGCATGCTGCAACCGTGTGACGCAGGCTGCAGGTGGTCTATAGGGTCACTTGTCACCAGCTCTCAGCAAGCAGCCCCAAGTGGCGCAGTCGTTAGGAGCGTGACTTTCACTCGAGCGGTCTCGGTTTGAGCCCCCTCCTCGACTGCATTTTTCCTTCGCTGATTTTTCCTTCCATTTCTTTCCTTTCGTTCAAAGTCTTCTCTTTCGTTCGAAGTTGACAAAGTGTAATAGAGTACTGTTAAACTCTACTCGTACTTTGGTTCTGATTTCTAGAAAATAGAAGGAGTCAATAAACAGGTCAATATTTAGTATATTGACCTCTTAGGAGGTAAATAATGTACCATTTATTGACCTCTTGTGGATGTATGTGGTCAAATGGGGCTTGGGCATTATTGACTGGTGGATCTGGGATAAATAAGTAAGTAAATAAATATATATATATATATATATATGTTACACCCTATAGCTGGCCAAAACACCAAATTTGGCAAAGTAAACTGTATCCTCAGCAGAACTGTTGACACACCTAACCAGTGAGATATTCATGACCTTTGACCTTCATGCCGTTGGTGACCATGACGGTGCTATATGTTTCTGGTAATGATGGTATATGAAGGACAGACTGGAACGAAAGGAGAGGGATTGACATTACTTGTTAAATGATGAGCGTGCACTCCCGGGAGAGCCAAGAGAGCTACGGGCTTGAGTTAGACTGGAATAACAGTGTGGACAATTCTGGGAGAGCCAAGAGAGCTATGGGCTAGAGTTAGACTGGAATAACAGTGTGGACAATTACGTGCCAGGGCAGCTGGTCTACTATTATCGAGCTCCAAATCTTGGCAGGGCGGCCGGATCGACAGCCCTTCAGGTTGGGTGCTGGGTGAGTCAAGATGAAGCCTGAGAGTTTCAGTTGTACAATGTCAAGGACGTGGATGGCTGTCAGGTTGGCAGATTTTCCATGATACAGCTCAAGCCTCGTGATAATGGATCCAAGTCCAAGAAACTGAAACTCACCCTCGTGATGCACACCCTGGTGACGAAGAACTCGAATCAGAGAGTCAAGATGGCGCAAAGCTTCCCTTGTTTGAGCGGAGAGTTCCACACGGCTAGTTCACCCATCCAACACTAAGTGCAAGGACGTACAGAAGCAGAGCCCATCCTAACAGTCACCCGTGACATTTATTGAAGCTGTCCTCACTGTTGGTGATCAAATTTTGGCTTTCATAATTGAATGTAATGCCTTTGTTTGTGTGAGTATGTTATCTCTTTTCTGTTTCTTTCCTTTTCTTTGCAACTTGTCAGTGTTGAGAGTCTGCCATTTGACCTACAGAAGGATTTTTTAGTGTGAGTGAGTCAGAAAAGTAACTGAGATGAGGATACAATTAATTTTACCTTTGAAGTACATTTGCCAAACTTGGTGTTTCGGCCAGCTATAGGGGGTTGGCTGGCTATTGGGTGCTACATATATATATAATATATATGTATATATATCTTTCTCACTCACTCTACTCACTCCCTCTCTATCTTTGTTTCTCACTCTCTCACCCTCATGCACATACAGTTGCATGCACTCACTTGCATACACATCTGTTCACTTGTGCTTTCACTGACTCAGTCGTGCACTCACTCACACAGTTGCTCACTCATCCACTCACTCACTCACTTGCCCACTTGTTTACCTACACAGTCAATAAACTCACTCATTCACTTTCTAATTCACTTATGCACTCATGCACTCACCCATTCAATCACTCACACACCCACATACTCACTTACTCTCTCCCTCACACATGCACCCACTCACTCACCCATTCACTCATTACATACTTTTTTATTGACAAATGGCACAAAAATCACGCAAAGACCCTTATGCCCACTGACTCATTTGCTCATCCATTCACTTATTCTCTCATTCACGTGCTCGCTCGCTCACTCATTTACACACCCACTCACTCACTCATGCACACACTCACTCATAGACTCACTTGCAGACACATGCACTCTCTCTCTCCTTTCTTTCTCTCTCTCTCTCTCTCTCTCTGTCTCTCCTTCTGTCCCTCCTTTCTCTCTCTCTCTCTCTTTCTCAGTCTCTTTCTCTCTCTCACTTTTTGTCCCCTTCTATGTCTCCTCTCTTTCTCCTCCTCTCTCTCTGTCTCTTTCTCTCTCAACTGTCTGAAGTAGGGAAAGAATGTGTAAAAGTTAAATTTTGCTCTCCCATTGCTTGCTTTTATTCTCTATCTCTATTTTCATGGAAAAGACACAAGCAGTTAGAACTGAGGTACTATTATTTTGGCGCAAACTGTGCTTATCTTAGTGTGTGCACCACACACAGCATAGATATGGATGTGTTGTTTTTATTGCAGGTGAAACTGTGGCGTATTCCTGAGGGTGGTCTTACAGAGAGTCTATGCAATGCTAAAACGTCTTTTGCATTGGAGGTAATCATGGTTGAGGCAGTCTGCTGTGCCTTCATGTTGTATATGAATTTTGTGGTTATTTTCTTGCGACTCTGAAGGTGTTAATGAAGCTTATTGTGGACGAAAAGTTGTAAGATAACTTAGAGCTTGTGAACAACATTGTGCAGTTAAAAGTACCAGCAAGTTTCAAGCTAGAAGGTTGTTGAATAGTGGAACCTGCTGGTGTTCATGGCTGTGACAGGCTACGCACCTGGTCTGGACCGGATGACTTACAGGTTACACTTCTCTGAAATGCAGCCAGATGTTTAGTTGTGCTAGCTGCTTCCCAGGGACAGTAATTTGTGTTCACACTAGACCTGCTCACCATATATAATGCCCCCGTTTTGCTGCTTGTAATAACTTTTTTTTGTCATTTCTTGCAGCGCAAAGTCGAGGCGTTGCGTTGGCATCCAGTGGCTGATGGTGTAAGTTCAGGAAGACATGTACATATGTAGGAGACAGAAATGAGTGTTTCCAAATTGTGGGATGCCTACATAATTTGTTTTAATGTTCTTGACTGCAGTGTACTGGCTGTTGTGTTGTGCTGTGCTCAGATGTTAAGAGTATATGGTGTTCATTGTCTTGGTCAGTTCATGGAGGGTATTGTGGTGTGCCTCCTGTTAGGTGCTTGCTACTGCCGCGAGTAATATTGTGAAGATTTGGGATGTTGAGCGCAGTGCCGAAAAACTCGGTGAGGGTCTGAGAAGTCCTCTTGGAGTCTTTTAGTTTTGCTATTGTCTCTCGGTAGGACTCTTTTTCTTTGTTGCTGTCTGTAGCACTATGTGTTGGACAGTATTTTTTATTTATCCTGTTGCTGTTTCTTCTGTGCTGTTGTTGTGTGGTTGGATATTCGAGATGCAAGTCTGTTATCATTTGCCAGCTTGAGAGGATGTGTTAATGCCAACCCATGCCCACCCCCTCCTCATATTAGTCAACAGTCCAGTGCCATTGCACACTGTGTGTCACAATGATCGGTATAACTTTAATTTTGGTAAATTCAGTGCCTCTGGCTCTACCTAAGTTACAGCTATGCTGAAAATTCTGACGGTACAAATAGTGGTACACTGGCCAAGAGAATTACCAAAATTATGGTCATGCCTAAAAGGATTTCACTGAGGTTTGCCAGTGTTTAAGTTCTACCAAAAACTGGGTGATGTGCAGTAACATCTACACACAAAGCATGCAGACTTGCAAGGCATAGAGCCATACCATCCTCTTCCTATGTTTGTTTTGGTCATGGAAGGACTTGGTGATTTCACGTCAGCATGAAACATGCATGTGCATGTGGCAACTTCACACATTATACTCAGAATTAACGATAACACTGAAGCAACGGAGGAGGAACAAGGTGGAAAACCACCATGGCATGGCAACAGGGGCGGTACGTACTGTAAGAAACAGGCACACAACATTAAAGTTGTCCCTTCAGGTTCCACATTCAAAGCAAATGAACTGCTTGCACAGGGTGAATCATTGTTTTCTGCCCTTGAAGTTCTTTGTAGCACAAGCCCAAATACCAATTTTCAGAGAAAAGGTCAAGGCCTTCTGTACAAAATGGCCATCTTTCCAAAATCGACCTCCAATTAGCTTGTGCTTTTTAGAAAGGGTTTTGAATGGGCTAGATCAATGCAGTTTGTTGTAATTGAATCCTTCAAACCTGAACCAATTTTGGGTTTCTCCATATTTCTGTGTTCGGAAAGTACCTCAACTGCCCCCAGGAAGTTGTGGTCGATTTTCAGCTCTTCTTTGCAGGTAATCCTGTTCTTAAAGCATGAACAAAGAAAAGGAATTTGTTTTCCCAGCAGCTAAGTGTAGTTCAGGGTTTAGGGACCAATCCTGGAGTAGTTCAGGTTTCTACAAGGGGAAATGGTGGGTCAAGTAGGCACAACTGATTGGAGTCTCTGTTTTGAGAAAAGGATGTGTAAAGAGCACTCACATAGCCTCAGGGCCGTCTGAAGGCCGTGCAGCCCTACAAGCTAAATATAATAAAAATGTCCATTTGCGGTGTTGCACCCAAGATGGACATGGGCGTTTTTCCTCCTTCAGGTGGTTGAAAGCACTTTTTAGGGCTAAAACCTACACCAAGGCCTTATTCTGGCCTCTGAAAAGACATCCGTGAAAAAAAAAACAGAAAATCTTCAAATTTTGGAAATCGAGGGAGGAAAATAGCTGCAACATTGCCACATGTAAGCTCCTGTGTGAACAGTATAACATAGTCAATGTCTTGGTGTAACATTGCCACATGTAAGCTCCTGTGTGAACAGTATAACATAGTCAATGTCTTGGTGTAACATTGCCACGTGTAAGCTACTGTGTGAACAGTATAACATAGTCAATCTCTTGGTGTAACATAGCCACATGTAAGCTACTGTGTGAACAGTATAACACAGTCAATCTCTTGGCACCTCTTGCAGTGTACTCTTCTCACACTCTTCTTGTTTTTTTTTTGTGGAATATGCACAACTTGTAAGAGACAGACAGACAGACAGACAGATAGACGAGAGAGAGGGAGAGAGAGAGAGAGAGAGAGAGAGAGAGAGAGAGAGAGAGAGGGAGGGAGAGAGCTAGGAGGCTAGACTCTCTTGTAGAGCTTTACCAAGCTATGTCAAATGTTGTGTAATGGTGAAGAGATGCACTGCCAATTGGTACATTAGTCATTTGTCCTTTTTCTTCCTCAGAGTTCAGGGTTTGCTCCAATACTGACAAAAATTGGTATCTGCTATGTTCTGCATAAAGCCAAGTTGCAGAAAATTGTGATGTTTGTTTCCACTGTCAGCACAACTGTAAAACTGAGGTGCCACAAGCACTTGCCTTGTGGTTGGTTAGGAACTGGCCTTAATACAGGGTCATTTATCTGTTTCTACTATTTTGATTAGCTCTCAGTTGTCATGGAGACAATGTTGCAAGTGTTTCTTGGCAACAGTCTGGACAGCTACTTGCTTCTTCCTGCAAGGTATAGGCATTGAACTTAGGGAACTTGTGCACTCATTTTGCTTGTGGTTGAAACATCATTAGCCTAGTCTCACTGGCTGGAAACATCCTTGTTTCATTCATGGATTGAATAGGCCAAAATACTGTTTCTGTCATGATTGCGTTTTTGCAAAAGATGGACATGAACTGTATCAAAGTGATGCTACTTCAACATCTGTGTATAAGAATGCTACCAAAGCACCTCAGTGACGTTGTGCTAACCCTATGATTTGTACCAGAGTCATCAATGACATCAACCTGTCTACATGCCTTTCTTTGTGAGGTAGTACAGTTGTAATGTGTGTTGGTTAGTGGGCAATTATGTCAGCAGTGGTGTTTTTGAATGTCAGCTCTTCTACAAGCATCTATGAGGCACCTCTTATTGTAGTATAAATTATGATTCATGGTGTTGAAATGAGTGGTAAAACAGTTGTATCTATAAGCGAACAAGCATTTTCCTTAATGAGTGAGCAAATGAACACTCTTATATAAGATCCCCTGCCCGCTCAATCGAGCTGCATGAGCATGTATTGTATACTTGTACTGCTGGATACCACCAAGCATTGGGCCTCTGCCAATAAGTCAATAAGTTTGATTCTGCAATGGCAGATTATGTATGATCGATGTTTAAGTGTACATGACAATGCCGGGTGCACTTTAGTGAGTTTGTCTAATGTTTGATGCACATGACAGTGGCATGCAGCTGCACGCAAGTACAGCCGGCATAAAAGGTTCATACCAATCAAAGTGTAGTGTTAACATGGTGAACATCTCTGTTTTTTTTGTTAACAAGTGCTCGTTAGCTTAACGATCCCCAAAAGTAATGATTAGTGTAACAAGTACCCGGTATGATAGTTTTACCCCTAGTTGAAATAGTACAACTTTCCTTTTCTTCTTTATGATAATGTTATTTATGCTTGCAGGACAAGAAACTACGTTTGTTGGATGTACGAGCGAACAGCACAGTTGGGGTTAGTATTCATTTCTTCTGCTGATGCTTCGTTCTTACAGATCATCTAACTAGCACTTTAAACTGTAGCTGCAAAGATGCAGTTGTAGGCAAGTGGACACCCTACCTATGCTCACTAGGCGAGCTGTCTCTGTTTGTATGGTATAGGTGGATGAGGTCTTCTTTTTCAGTTTTTTGTAGACATGTGCATGGTATTTGTTGTCACTGATGAGCTTGCTCTCTGCCTCTGCTATTTCTCTTTCTCTCTCTCTCATTCTTTTTTTCCTCTGGCAGTAATTTTACACAATTGGTTACTGTAATCCTGGAAATTTTTAAAACTGAATGTGTTTCATAAATCGGCAGGTCCAGCATTTGGTTAGTGGGGAAGTTCCATAATATTTGCCTTCACTGGACAATATCCATAGTGTGCAGAAAAATGTATTAAATGTCTGAAGTTTACAGAATTTACAATATCAAGAGTTACAAAATTCCCAGGATGATGATATTGCCTGGCTCTTATCTCAATCTAATAGTTTGTTGGATTGTGCATGGTTTCCATGACAGTGAGTGCATGTCTGTTTGTTTTGTGCACTCTTTATGTTTCCTTCTCTTCCTTACAGTGTTGCAGTCTTTTTGTAGGCCAGATTTTTTTCTGCTTTTGGCAAAGGCTTTCATGTATCCAAAACTGTTGTACTAACCCTTAACAGGTGTTAATTTGGCATGGCACAGACTTAAACTCTTACCTGTTTGTTTTGCTGTCTGTATTCTGGCACTGCTTTGTAAAGGTGCTATTCTGGGACTGAGCTTTGTATTCTTGCAGGATGGTGTTCATTAAGCCTCTCCTACAAATGTTATCTTGCTGTGACTAGTTTGCTTTGCTTCATCGCAGGAATGTCTGGGCCATAATGGAGTGAAAGAAGCGCGAGTAGTTTGGCTGGGTGACCGTGACCAGATTATCAGCACTGGCTTCAACCAGGTAATACACATACATTGCAGCTGTGTACAAAAGTTTGTAAGCTTTTAATTGTTAATAGCTACTCCTGAAGCTTCTAATTGCTAATAATCTGTCCAACATATTTTTGCATTACTTTTTGTTCATGTTTGATGTTTGGTCAAACATTTATTTCTCTGGTTTCTTTTTTTTTTGTTGTATAATTAGACAATCCTTTGGTTTTCCTCTGACTTATTGTATTTATCTGTTTTCACAGATGCGAGATAGAGAAATTGCGTTGTGGGACACAAGAAACTTTGAGAAACCGTTAACACGAATGTCTCTCGGAACATCAACAGGGTAGGGTGTGCAGTCTGACAAGTGTGAACCAATTTCCTTAAATGTATTAACTGGGCCTATTGAGTGAAATTTTTTACATACTATTTAAAGAGGAGTGGGCATCATGTGCAGTTGACTCTTGTTAAGGTAGCTGGACCCAGTTGTGATGTCACAATGGTGATTTGAACTGATTTCCATAGAAATGACCAAAAACATATTGATATCAATACCCATAACTGCACGGTCAGGTGACAACTGATGGCATGGTAGAACAACCATCTCTTCATTTTGAAGTTGTGGACATGAGGGCTTCATGTTGTCTCTTGGAAGAGTAGGATGGTTGGCTACTAATTGCGAGTAAGGGGGAAATTTTGCAGAAGATCTGTCTAGAACTTGCCATGCTTTCAGAAGAAAGCTGGCACTGTGGACGACAACATTGATCGTGAATTGGGATACTGTGGATGATGGTTTGGTTGCTCAAAGTGCAGATGTCATTGAAAGCAGGATGGTTGACATTGGTTACCTTTGCACAGTGGTATCAGCACTAGTTCTGCCTATACTTTCTCTATCTGTTTGGTTGACCCAGCCTAAGTATGGTGTATTGTGAGACATCAAGCTGTTATTTTGTGCATGCAGGGATATAGTGGGTGCATGGATCTGGGTGAAATTAGATTAGAGAATGGAAACAAATACAATGACTCCCATTTTTCTTTCTTTTGTTACGTTCTTTTTATTGTCTTTGGAAGCTTCAGGTGGTGTTTGGAAGGAAGTCTAGTGTTGGTTTTTACAAAACTCTGATTGAATGTTAAATTACTGACCTCACAGTGGTTGGCCTGTTTACACTACACCCTGAAATATGATGATCTTCAAGACTAATTATTGGAGAAATGAATATGATGACCCCCTGTTTCATTTGTGGATATCAAATCACTAAGTAAAGAGCAAATGGTCAAATTTGGAGGAAATTTCTTTTATTTCTAGTTAACAATACACTGGATCGAGCTACCTTAAGATGAAAACAGGATAAGACAAACTTTCAGTTAAAATGAACCAATCTTGAACATATGGTTGGCCATGGATCGAACTCTGTCAAGTTATTCTGGATAAGAAGACAAACTAATTTTCAGGTCTTTCTGAGGAAAATTAATGGATAAGAAACTTTGCCGGCTACCAGGGCCTGAGAGGGCCTTGTCTGCGAAGGACACCATAGAAATACAAATGAAGGTCGATGTACTACATGAAAACTCACACCTTGTTCACATCTCTTTCATCGATCACAGCATACAGTACATTACAGTAGATCTAGCCTTACTGGCTTTCGCTGCATACTACGTGTAGCAGCCCAATATGCTGGGGTAAGTCAGGTAGGATCGGCAAGTCAACTCTGGATAAGATGAACTTTCCCCCGGGGGCCCTGAAGTTCCTTTTAATGAGTCTACCATACTTGTTTGTGGCAGCCATCACTGGTTACCACATAGACATGCTGCTTCTGTGGGATGTGCTCCTTCCTGTATTTGCACAGTGTTCTGTGATGAGTTATGCAAACTGTCTGTCTGTCTGTCTCTCTCTCTCTCTCTCTCTCTCTCTCTCTCTCTCTCTCTCTCTCTCTCTCTCTCTCTCTA